>JAFDVH010000031.1:400052-443614 GCA_019176425.1 Megalops atlanticus | reverse complement strand
GCATTTCTGGCCTTGTAATGGAAACTCTATGTTGAGTGAATGTCTGCCCTGAGAAACACTTTTTTGGACCCTGAAAGTGCATTTGAGAGCGTTTTTGGCCTTCAAATGGAAACTCTGTGTTGAGTGATAGCTGCACTAAGAAACACTTTTTTGGACTCTGAAAGTGCATTTGAGAGCGTTTCTGGCCTTCCTTGTAAACTCTGTGTTGAGTGAATATCTGCACTAAGACTCACTTTTTTGGACTCTGAAAGTGCATTTGAGAGCGTTTCTGGCCTTCTAGTGGAAACTCTGTGTTGAGTGAATAACAGCAGTAAGAATCACTTTTTGGACTCTGAAAGTGCATTTGAGAGCGTTTCTGGCCTTCTAGTGGAAACTCTGTGTTGAGTGAATATCTGCCCTGAGAATCACTTTTTTGGACTCTGAAAGTGCATTTGAGAGCGTTTCTGGCCTTCTAGTGGAAACTCTGTGTTGAGTGAATATCTGCACTAAGAATCACTTTTTGGACTCTGAAAGTGCATTTGAGAGCGTTTCTGGCCTTCTAGTGGAAACTCTGTGTTGAGTGAATATCTGCACTAAGAATCACTTTTTGGACTCTGAAAGTGAATTTGAGAGCGTTTCTGGCCTTCTTATAAACTCTGTGTTGACTGAATATCTGCACTAAGAATCACTTTTTTGGACTCTGAAAGTGCATTTGAGAGCATTTCTGGCCTTCTAGTGGAAACTCTGTGTTGACTGAATATCTGCACTAAGAATCACTTTTTGGACTCTGAAAGTGCATTTGAGAGCGTTTCTGGCCTTCCAGTGGAAACTCTGTGTTGAGTGAATATCTGCACTAAGAATCACTTTTTTGGTCTCTGAAAGTGCATTTGAGAGCATTTCTGGCCTTCCAGTGAAATGGAAACTCTGTGGTGACTGAATATCTGCCCTGAGAATCACTTTTTGGACTCTGAAAGTGCGTTTGAGAGCGTTTCTGGCCTTCTAGTGGAAACTCTGTGTTGAGTGAACAACTGCACTAAGAATCACTTTTTTGGACTCTGAAAGTGCATTTGAGAGCGTTTCTGGCCTTCTAGTGGAAACTCTGTGTTGAGTGAATATCTGCCCTGAGAATCACTTTTTGGACTCTGAAAATGCATTTGAGAGCGTTTCTGGCCTTCTAGTGGAAACTCTGTGTTGAGTGAATATCTGCAGAAAGAATCACTTTTTGGACTCTGAAAGTGCATTTGAGAGCGTTTCTGGCCTCTAGTGGAAACTCTGTGTTGAGTGAATATCTGCAGAAAGAATCACTTTTTTGGACTCTGAAGGTGCATTTGAGAGCGTTTCTGGCCTTCCAGTGGAAACTCTGTGTTGAGTGAATATCTGCACAAAGAATCACTTTTTTGGACTCTGAAAGTGCATTTGAGAGCGTTTCTGGTCTTCCAGTGGAAACTCTGTGTTGAGTGAATATCTGCACTAAGAATCACTTTTTGGACTCTGAAAGTGCATTTGAGAGCGTTTCTGGCCTTCCAGTGGAAACTCTGTGTTGAGTGAATATCTGCCCTAAGAATCACTTTTTGGACTCTGAAAGTGCATTTGAGAGCATTTCTGGCCTTCAAATGGAAACTCTGTGTTGACTGAATATCTGCCCTGAGAATCACTTTTTGGACTCTGAAAGTGCATTTGAGAGCGATTTCTGGCCTTCTAGTGGAAACTCTGTGTTGAGTGAATATCTGCCCTGAGAATCACTGTTTTGGACTCTGAAAGTGCATTTGAGAGCGTTTTTGGCCTTCAAATGGAAACTCTGTGTGACTGAATATCTGCCCTGAGAATCACTGTTTTGGACTCTGAAAGTGCATTTGAGAGCATTTCTGGCCTTCCTTGGAAACTCTGTGTTGAGTGAATATCTGCACTAAGAATCACTTTTTGGACTCTGAAAGTGCATTTGAGAGCGTTTCTGGCCTTCAAATGGAAACTCTGTGTGACTGAATATCTGCCCTGAGAATCACTTTTTGGACTCTGAAAGTGCATTTGAGAGCGTTTCTGGCCTTCTAGTGGAAACTCTGTGTTGAGTGAATATCTGCCCTGAGAATCACTTTTTGGACTCTGAAAGTGCATTTGAGAGCATTTCTGGCCTTCTAGTGGAAACTCTGTGTTGAGTGAATATCTGCCCTGAGAATCACTGTTTTGGACTCTGAAAGTGCGTTTGAGAGCGTTTTGGCCTTCAATTGGAAACTCTGTGTGACTGAATATCTGCCCTGAGAATCACTTTTTTGGACTCTGAAAATGCATTTGAGAGCGTTTCTGGTCTTCTAGTGGAAACTCTGTGTTGACTGAATATCTGCCCTGAGAATCACTTTTTGGACTCTGAAAGTGCATTTGAGAGCATTTCTGGCCTTGTAATGGAAACTCTGTGTTGAGTGAATATCTGCCTGAGAATCACTTTTTGGACTCTGAAAGTGCATTTGAGAGCATTTCTGGCCTTCTAGTGGAAACTCTGTGTTGAGTGAATATCTGCACTAAGAATCACTTTTTGGACTCTGAAAGTGCATTTGAGAGCGTTTCTGGCCTTCAAATGGACACTCTGTGTTGAGTGAATATCTGCACTAAGAATCACTTTTTGGACTCTGAAGGTGCATTTGAGAGCGTTTCTGGCCTTCCAGTGGAAACTCTGTGTTGAGTGAACAACTGCAGTGAGAGAATCAAGTGCATTTTTTTGGCTCTGAAATGCATTTGAGAGGGTTTCTGGCCTTGGCCTCCAGTGGAAACTCTGTGTTCAGTGAATATCTGCCCTGAGAATCACTGTTTTGGACTCTGAAAATGCATTTGAGAGCGTTTCTGGCCTTCTAGTGGAAACTCTGTGTTGAGTGAATATCTGCACAAAGAATCACTTTTTGGACTCTGAAAGTGCATTTGAGAGAGTTTCTGGCCTTCTAGTGGAAACTCTGTGTTGAGTGAATATCTGCACAAAGAATCACTTTTTGGACTCTGAAAGTGCATTTGAGAGCGTTTCTGGCCTTCCTAGTGGAAACTCTGTGTTGAGTGAATATCTGCACTAAGAATCAATTTTTGGACTCTGAAAGTGCATTTGAGAGCGTTTCTGGCCTTCCAGTGGAAACTCTGTGTTGAGTGAATATCTGCACTGAGAATCACTTTTTGGACTCTGAAAGTGCATTTGAGAGCGTTTCTGGCCTTCCAGTGGAAACTCTGTGTTGAGTGAATATCTGCCCTAAGAATCACTTTTTGGACTCTGAAAATGCATTTGAGAGCATTTCTGGCCTTCAAATGGAAACTCTGTGTTGACTGAATATCTGGACTAAGAATCACTTTTTGGACTCTGAAAGTGCATTTGAGAGTGTTTCTGGCCTTCCAGTGGAAACTCTGTGTTGACTGAATATCTGCCCTGAGAATCACTTTTTGGACTCTGAAAATGCATTTGAGAGTGTTTCTGGCCTTCCTTGTAAACTCTGTGTTGAGTGAATATCTGCCCTGAGAATCACTGTTTTGGACTTTGAAAGTGCGTTTGAGAGCGTTTTTGGCCTTCAAATGGACACTCTGTGTGACTGAATATCTGCCCTGAGGATCACTGTTTTGGACTCTGAAAGTGCATTTGAAAGCGTTTCTGGCCTTCTAGTGGAAACTCTGTGTTGAGTGAATATCTGCCCTAAGAATCACTTTTTGGACTCTGAAAGTGCATTTGAGAGGGTTTCTGGCCTTCTACTGGAAACTCTGTGTTCAGTGAATATCTGCCCTGAGAATCACTGTTTGGTACTCTGAAAATGCATTTGAGAGCGTTTCTGGCCTTCTAGTGGAAACTCTGTGTTGAGTGAATATCTGCAGAAAGAATCACTTTTTTGGACTCTGAAAGTGCATTTGAGAGAGTTTCTGGACTTTCTAGTGGAAACTCTGTGTTGAGTGAACATCTGCACAAAGAATCACTTTTTGGACTCTGAAAGTACATTTGAGAGCGTTTCTGGTCTTCCAGTGGAAACTCCGTGTTGAGTGATATCTGCACTAAGCATCAATTTTTTGGACTCTGAAAGTGCATTGGAGAGCGTTTCTGGCCTTCCAGTGGAAACTCTGTGTTGAGTGAATATCTGCAATAAGAATCACTTTTTGGACTCTGAAAGTGCATTTGAGAGTGTTTCTGGCCTTCAAATGGAAACTCTGTGTTGACTGAATATCTGCCCTGAGAATCAGCTTTTTGGACTCTGAAAGTGCATTTGAGAGGATTTCTGGCCTTCTAGTGGAAACTCTGTGTTGAGTGAATATCTGCCCTGAGAATCACTGTTTTGGACTCTGAAAGTGCGTTTGAGAGCGTTTTTGGCCTTCAAATGGACACTCTGTGTGACTGAATATCTGCCCTGAGAATCACTTTTTGGACTCTGAAAATGCATTTGAGAGCGTTTCTGGTCTTCTAGTGGAAACTCTGTGTTGACTGAATATCTGCCCTGAGAATCACTTTTTTGGACTCTGAAAGTGCATTTGAGAGCATTTCTGGCCTTGTAATGGAAACTCTGTGTTGAGTGAATGTCTGCCCTGAGAATCACTTTTTTGGACTCTGAAAGTGCATTTGAGAGCGTTTCTGGCCTTCAAATGGAAACTCTGTGTTGAGTGAATATCTGCACTAAGAATCACTTTTTGGACTCTGAAAGTGCATTTGAGAGCGTTTCTGGCCTTCCTTGTGGAAACTCTGTGTTGAGTGAATATCTGCACTGAGAATCACTTTTTTGGACTCTGAAAGTGCATTTGAGAGCGTTTCTGGCCTTCTAGTGGAAACTCTGTGTTGAGTGAATATCTGCCCTAAGAATCACTTTTTGGACTCTGAAAGTGCATTTGAGAGGGTTTCTGGCCTTCTAGTGGAAACTCTGTGTTGAGTGAATATCTGCCCTGAGAATCACTGTTTTGGACTCTGAAAATGCATTTGAGAGCGTTTCTGGCCTTCTAGTGGAAACTCTGTGTTGAGTGAATATTTGCACTAAGAATCACTTTTTGGACTCTGAAAGTGCATTTGAGAGCGTTTCTGGCCTTCCAGTGGAAACTCTGTGTTGAGTGAATATCTGCCCTAAGAATCACTTTTTGGACTCTGAAAGTGCATTTGAGAGCGTTTCTGGCCTTCTTGGAAACTCTGTGTTGACTGAATATCTGGACTAAGAATCACTTTTTGAACTCTGAAAGTGCATTTGAGAGCGTTTCTGGCCTTCTAGTGGAAACTCTGTGTTGAGTGAATATCTGCACTGAGAATCACTTTTTGGACTCTGAAAGTGCATTTGAGAGCGTTTCTGGCCTTCCAGTGGAAACTCTGTGTTGAGTGAATATCTGCACTAAGAATCACTTTTTGGACTCTGAAAGTGCATTTGAGAGCATTTCTGGCATTCCAGTGGAAACGTGGAAACTCTGTGGTGACTGAATATCTGCCCTGAGAATCACTGTTTTGCACTCTGAAAGTGCATTTGAGAGCGTTTCTGGCCTTCTAGTGGAAACTCTGTGTTGAGTGAATATCTGCACTAAGAATCACTTTTTTGGACTCTGAAAGTGCATTTGAGAGCGTTTCTGGTCTTCTAGTGGAAACTCTGTGTTGACTGAATATCTGCCCTGAGAATCACTGTTTGGCACTCTCAAAATGCATTTGAGAGCGTTTTGTGGCCTTCTAGTGGAAACTCTGTGTTGAGTGAACATCTGCAGAAAGAATCACTTTTTGGACTCTGAAAGTGCATTTGAGAGCATTTCTGGCCTTTGCCCTGAGAATCAGTGGAAACTCTGTGTTGAGTGAATATCTGCAGAAAGAATCACTTTTTGGACTCTGAAGGTGCATTTGAGAGAGTTTCTGGACTTCTAGTGGAAACTCTGTGTTGAGTGAATATCTGCACAAAGAATCACTTTTTGGACTCTGAAAGTGCATTTGAGAGCGTTTCTGGTCTTCCAGTGGAAACTCTGTGTTGAGTGATATCTGCACTAAGCATCAATTTTTTGGACTCTGAAAGTGCATTGGAGAGCGTTTCTGGCCTTCCAGTGGAAACTCTGTGTTGAGTGAATATCTGCACTAAGAATCACTTTTTTGGAATCTGAAAGTGCATTTGAGAGCCTTTCTGGCCTTCAAATGCACACTCTGTGTGACTGAATATCTGCCCTGAGAATCACTTTTTTGGACCCTGAAAGTGCATTTGAGAGGATTTCTGGCCTTCTAGTGGAAACTCTGTGTTGAGTGAATATCTGCCCTGAGAATCACTGTTTTGGACTCTGAAAGTGCGTTTGAGAGCGTTTTTTGGCCTTCAAATGGACACTCTGTGTCACTGAATATCTGCCCTGAGAATCACTGTTTTGGACTCTGAAATTGCATTTGAGAGCATTTGTGGTCTTCCTTGTAGACTCTGTGTTGACTGAATATCTGCCCTGAGAATCACTTTTTGGACTCTGAAAGTGCATTTGAGAGTATTTCTGGCCTTCAAATGGAAACTCTGTGTTGACTGAATATCTGCCCTGAGAATCACTTTTTGGACTCTGAAAATGCATTTGAGAGCATTTCTGGCCTTGTAATGGAAACTCTATGTTGAGTGAATGTCTGCCCTGAGAATCACTTTTTTGGACCCTGAAAGTGCATTTGAGAGCATTTCTGGCCTTCTACTGGAAACTCTGTGGTGACTGAATATCTGCCCTGAGAATCACTGTTTTGGACTCTGAAAGTGCGTTTGAGAGCGTTTTTGGCCTTCAAATGGACACTCTGTGTCACTGAATATCTGCCCTGAGAATCACTTTTTTGGACTCTGAAAATGCATTTGAGAGCGTTTCTGGTCTTCTAGTGGAAACTCTGTGTTGACTGAATATCTGCCCTGAGAATCACTTTTTTGGACTCTGAAAGTGCATTTGAGAGCATTTCTGGCCTTGTAATGGAAACTCTGTGTTGAGTGAATATCTGCACTAAGAAACACTTTTTTGGACTCTGAAAGTGCATTTGAGAGTGTTTCTGGCCTTCCTTGTAAACTCTGTGTTGAGTGAATATCTGCACTAAGACTCACTTTTTTGGACTCTGAAAGTGCATTTGAGAGCATTTCTGGCCTTCAAATGGACACTCTGTGTTGAGTGAATATCTGCACTAAGAATCACTTTTTTGGACTCTGAAGGTGCTTCTGAGAGCGTTTCTGGCCTTCCAGTGGAAACTCTGTGTTGAGTGAACAACAGCAGTAAGAATCAATTTTTTTGGTCTCTGAAAATGCATTTGAGAGGGTTTCTGGCCTTCTACTGGAAACTCTGTGTTCAGTGAATATCTGCCCTGAGAATCACTGTTTGGTACTCTGAAAATGCATTTGAGAGCGTTTCTGGCCTTGTAGTGGAAACTCTGTGTTGAGTGAATATCTGCACAAAGAATCACTTTCTTGGACTCTGAAGGTGCTTCTGAGAGAGTTTCTGGACTTCTAGTGGAAACTCTGTGTTGAGTGAACAATTGCACAAAGAATCACTTTTTTGGACTCTGAAAGTACATTTGAGAGCGTTTCTGGTCTTCCAGTGGAAACTCTGTGTTGAGTGATATCTGCACTAAGCATCAATTTTTTGGACTCTGAAAGTGCATTTGAGAGCGTTTCTGGCCTTCCAGTGGAAACTCTGTGTTGAGTGAATATCTGCACTAAGAATCACTTTTTTGGAATCTGAAAGTGCATTTGAGAGCCTTTCTGGCCTTCCAGTGGAAACTCTGTGTTGAGTGAATATCTGCACTAAGAATCAATGTGTTGGACTCTGAAAATACATTTGAGAGCATTTCTGGCCTTCAAATGGACACTCTGTGTTGACTGAATATCTGGACTAAGAATTACTTTTTTGAACTCTGAAAGTGCATTTGAGAGCGTTTCTGGCCTTCTAGTGGAAACTCTGTGTTGAGTGAATATCTGCTCTGAGAATCACTTTTTGGACTCTGAAAGTGCATTTGAGAGCGTTTCTGGCCTTCCAATGGAAACTCTGTGTTGAGTGAATATCTGCACCAAGAATCATTTTTTGTTCTCTGAAAGTGCATTTGAGAGCATTTCTGCATTCCAGTAGAAATGGAAACTCTGTGGTGACTGAATATCTGCCCTGAGAATCACTTTTTGGACTCTGAAAGTGCATTTGAGAGCATTTCTGGCCTTCTAGTGGAAACTCTTTGTTGAGTGAATATCTGCTCTGAGGAATCACTTTTTGGACTCTGAAAGTGCATTTGAGAGCGTTTCTGGCCTTCCAATAGAAACTCTGTGTTGACTGAATATCTGCCCTGAGAATCACTTTTTGGGACTCTGAAATTGCATTTGAGAGCATTTCTGGTCTTCCTTGTGGAGACTCTGTGTTGAGTGAATATCTGCACTAAGAATCACTTTTTGGACTCTGAAAGTGCATTTGAGAGTATTTCTGGCCTTCAAATGGAAACTCTGTGTTGACTGAATATCTGCCCTGAGAATCACTTTTTGGACTCTGAAAATGCATTTGAGAGCATTTCTGGCCTTGTAATGGAAACTCTGTGTTGAGTGAATGTCTGCCCTGAGAATCACTTTTTGGACTCTGAAAGTGCATTTGAGAGCATTTCTGGCCTTCTACTGGAAACTCTGTGTTGACTGAATATCTGCCCTGAGAATCACTGTTTTGGACTCTGAAAGTGCTGAAAATGCATTTGAGAGCGTTTTTGGCCTTCAAATGGACACTCTGTGTGACTGAATATCTGCCCTGAGAATCACTTTTTGGACTCTGAAAATGCATTTGAGAGCGTTTCTGGCCTTCTAGTGGAAACTCTGTGTTGATTGAATATCTGCCCTGAGAATCACTTTTTGGACTCTGAAAGTGCATTTGAGAGCATTTCTGACCTTTTTAGTGGAAACTCTGTGTTGAGTGAATATCTGCACTAAGAAACACTTTTTGGACTCTGAAAGTGCATTTGAGAGCATTTCTGGCCTTCTAGTGGAAACTCTGTGTTGACTGAATATCTGCCCTGAGAATCACTTTTTGGACTCTGAAAGTGCATTTGAGAGCATTTCTGGCCTTCTAGTGGAAACTCTGTGTTGACTGAATATCTGCCCTGAGAATCACTTTTTGGACTCTGAAAATGCATTTGAGAGCGTTTCTGGCCTTCTAGTGGAAACTCTGTGTTGATTGAATATCTGGACTAAGAATCACTTTTTGGACTCTGAAAGTGCATTTGAGAGCAAATTTCTGACCTTTTAAGTGGAAACTCTGTGTTCATTGAATATCTGCACTAAGAATCACTTTTTGGACTCTGAAAGTGCATTTGAGAGCGTTTCTGGCCTTCTAGTGGAAACTCTGTGTTGAGTGAATACTTTCTCTAAGAATCACTTTTTTGTTCTCTGAAAGTGCATTTGAGAGCATTTCTGGCATTCCAGTAGAAACGTGGAAACTCTGTGGTGACTGAATATCTGCCCTGAGAATCAGTGTTTTGCACTCTGAAAGTGCGTTTGAGAGCGTTTCTGGCCTTCTAGTGGAAACTCTGTGTTGAGTGAATATCTGCACTAGGAATCACTTTTTGGACTCTGAAAGTGTATTTGAGAGCGTTTTTGCCTGCCAATAGAAACTCTGTGTTGACTGAATATCTGCCCTGAGAATCACTTTTTGGGACTCTGGAATTGCATTTGAGAGCATTTCTGGTCTTCCTTGTAAACTCTGTGTTGAGTGAATATCTGCACTAAGAATCACTTTTGTGGACTCTGAAAGTGCATTTGAGAGTATTTCTGGCCTTCAAATGGAAACTCTGTGTCACTGAATATCTGTCCTGAGAATCACTTTTTGGACTCTGAAAATGCATTTGAGAGTGTTTCTGGCCTTCCAGTGGAAACTCTGTGTTGAGTGAACAACTGCACTAAGAATCACTTTTTTGGACTCTGAAAGTGCATTTGAGAGCGTTTCTGGCCTTCCAGTGGAAACTCTGTGTTGAGTGAATATCTGCACTAAGAATCACTTTTTGGACTCTGAAAGTGCATTTGAGAGCAGTTCTGGCATTCCAGTGGAAACGTGGAAACTCTGTGGTGACTGAATTTCTGCCCTGAGAATCAGTGTATTTGCACTCTGAAAGTGCATTTGAGAGCGTTTCTGGCCTTCCCAGTGGAAACTCTGTGTTGAGTGAATATCTGCAGAAAGCATCACTTTTTGGACTCTGAAGGTGCATTCTGAGAGAGTTCCTGGACTTCTAGTGGAAACTCTGTGTTGAGTGAATATCTGCACAAAGAATCACTTTTTGGACTCTGAAAGTACATTTGAGAGCGTTTCTGGTCTTCCAGTGGAAACTCTGTGTTGAGTGATATCTGCACTAAGCATCAATTTTTGGACTCTGAAAGTGCATTTGAGAGCGTTACTGGCCATCTTATAAACTCTGTGTTGACTGAATATCTGGACTAAGAATCACTTTTTGAACTCTGAAAGTGCATTTGAGAGCGTTTCTGGCCTTCTAGTGGAAACTCTGTGTTGAGTGAATATCTGCACTAAGAATCACGATTTTGGACTTTGAAAGTGCATTTGAGAGCGTTTCTGGCCTTCTAATAGAAACTCTGTGTTGACTGAATATCTGCCCTGAGAATCACTTTTTTGGACTCTGAATTGCATTTGAGAGCATTTCTGGCCTTCCTTGTAAACTCTGTGTTGAGTGAATATCTGCACTAAGAATTACTTTTTTGGACTCTGAAAGTGCATTTGAGAGCGTTTCTGCCTTCCAATAGAAACTCTGTGTTGACTGAATATCTGCCCTGAGAATCACTTTTTGGGACTCTGAAAGTGCATTTGAGAGCATTTCTGGTCTTCCTTGGACACTCTGTGTTGAGTGATATCTGCACTAAGAATCACTTTTTGTTCTCTGAAAGTGCATTTGAGAGCAGTTCTGGCATTCCAGTGGAAATGGAAACTCTGTGGTGACTGAATATCTGCCCTGAGAATCAGTGTTTTGCACTCTGAAAGTGCATTTGAGAGCGTTTCTGGCCTTCTAGTGGAAACTCTGTGTTGAGTGAATATCTGCACTAAGAATCACTTTTTGGACTCTGAAAGTGCATTTGAGAGCGTTTCTGGCCTTCTAGTGGAAACTCTGTGTTGAGTGAATATCTGCACTAAGAATCACTTTTTGGACTCTGAAAGTGCATTTGAGAGCGTTTCTGGCCTTCTAGTGGAAACTCTGTGTTGAGTGAATATCTGCACTAAGAATCACGATTTTGGACTTTGAAAGTGCATTTGAAAGTGTTTCTGCCTTCAGTGGAAACTCTGTGTTGAGTGAATATCTGCCCTGAGAATCACTGTTTTGGACTCTGAAAGTGCATTTGAGAGCATTTCTGGCCTTCTAGTGGAAACTCTGTGGTGACTGAATATCTGCCCTGAGAATCACTTTTTTGGACTCTGAAATTGCATTTGAGAGCATTTCTGGTCTTCCTTGTGGAAACTCTGTGTTGAGTGAATATCTGCACTAAGAATCACTTTTTGTGGACTCTGAAAGTGCATTTGAGAGTATTTCTGTCCTTCAAATGGAAACTTTGTGTTCACTGAATATCTGCCCTGAGAATCACTTTTTGGACTCTGAAAATGCATTTGAGAGTGTTTCTGGCCTTCCAGTGGAAACTCTGTGTTGAGTGAATATCTGCACTAAGAATCACTGTTTGGACTCTGAAAGTGCATTTGAGAGTGTTTCTGGCCTTCAAATGGACACTTTGTGTCACTGAATATCTGCCCTGAGAATCACTTTTTTGGACTCTGAAAATGCATTTGAGAGCGTTACTGGCCTTCCAGTGGAAACTCTGTGTTGAGTGATATCTGCACTAAGAATCACTTTTTTGTTCTCTGAAAGTGCATTTGAGAGCATTTCTGGCATTCCAGTAGAAACGTGGAAACTCTGTGGTGACTGAATATCTGCCCTGAGAATCAGTGTTTTGCACTATGAAAGTGCGTTTGAGAGCGTTTCTGGCCTTCTAGTGGAAACTCTGTGTTGAGTGATATCTGCACTAGGAATCACTTTTTTGGACTCTGAAAGTGTATTTGAGAGCGTTTTTGCCTTCCAATAGAAACTCTGTGTTGACTGAATATCTGCCCTGAGAATCACTTTTTGGGACTCTGGATTTGCATTTGAGAGCATTTCTGGTCTTCCTTGTAGACTCTGTGTTGAGTGAATATCTGCACTAAGAATCACTTTTGTGGACTCTGAAAGTGCATTTGAGAGTATTTCTGGCCTTCAAATGGACACTCTGTGTCACTGAATATCTGTCCTGAGAATCACTTTTTTGGACTCTGAAAATGCATTTGAGAGTGTTTCTGGCCTTCCTGTGGAAACTCTGTGTTGAGTGATATCTGCACTAAGAATCACTGTGTTGGACTCTGAAAGTGCATTTGAGAGCGTTTCTGGCCTTCTACTGGAAACTCTGTGTTGAGTGAACAACTGCACTAAGAATCACTTTTTTGGACTCTGAAAGTGCATTTGAGAGCGTTTCTGGCCTTCCAGTGGAAACTCTGTGTTGAGTGATATCTGCACTAAGAATCACTTTTTTGTTCTCTGAAAGTGCATTTGAGAGCAGTTCTGGCATTCCAGTGGAAACGTGGAAACTCTGTGGTGACTGAATATCTGCCCTGAGAATCAGTGTTTTGCACTCTGAAAGTGCTTTTGAGAGCGTTTCTGGCCTTCCAGTGGAAACTCTGTGTTGAGTGAATATCTGCAGAAAGCATCACTTTTTTGGACTCTGAAAATGCATTCGAGCGCGTTACTGGCCTTTTACTGGAAACTCTGTGTTGAGTGAATATCTGCACTAAGAATCACTTTTTTGGACTCTGAAAATGCATTTGAGAGCGTTACTGGCCTTTTACTGGTCAATCTGTGTTGAGTGAATACCTGTGCTGAGAATCAGTTTTTTGGACTCTGAAAATGCATTTGAGAGCGTTTCTGGCCTTTTACTGGAAACTCTGTGTTGAGTGAATATCTGCACTAAGAATCACTTTTTTGGACTCTGAAAGTGCTTCTGAGAGCGTTTCTGGCCTTCCAGTGAAAATTCTGTGTTGAGTGAATATTTGCAGTAAGAATCCATTTTTTGGACTCTGAAAATGCATTTGAGAGCGTTTCTGGCCTTTTACTGGAAACTCTGTGTTGAGTGAATATCTGCACTAAGAATCACTTTTTTGGACACTGAAAGTGCTTCTGAGAGCGTTTCTGGCCTTCCAGTGGAAACTCTGTGTTGAGTGAATGTCTGCACTAAGAATCACTGTTTTGGACTTAGAAAGTGCTTCTGAGAGAGTTTCTGGCATTCTCCTGGAAACTCTGTGTTGAGTGAATATCTGCAGTAAGAATCAATTTTTGGACTCTGAAAATGCATTTGAGAGTGTTTCTGGCCCTTTACTGAAACTCTGTGTTGAGTGAATATCTGCACTCAAAATCACTTTTTGGACTCTGAAAGTGCATGAGAGCGCTTCTGGCCTTTTACTGGAAACACTGTGTTGAGTGAATATCTGCACTAACAATCACTTTTTTGGACTCTGAAAGTGCTTCTGAGAGCGTTTCTGGCCTTCCAGTGAAAATTCTGTGTTGAGTGAATGTTTGCAGTAAAAATCACTTTTTTGGACTCTAAAAGTGCTTTTGAGAGCATTTCTGGCCTTCCAGTGGAAACTCTGTGTTGAGTGAATATCTGCACAAAGAATCACTGTTTTGGACTCAGAAAGTGCTTCTGAGAGCGTTTCTGGCCTTTTACTGGAAACTCTGTGTTGAGTGAATATCTGTACTAACAATCACTTTTTTGGACTCTGAAAGTGCATTTGAGAGCATTTCTGGCCTTCCAGTGGAAACTCTGTGTTGAGTGAATATCTGCACTAAGAATCACTGTTTTGGACTTAGAAAATGCATTTGAGAGAGTTTCTGGCCTTTTACTGGAAACTCTGTGTTGAGTTAATATCTTCAGTAAGAATCACTTTTTTGGACTCTAAAAGTGCATTTGAGAGCGTTTCTGTTCTTCCAGTGCAAAGTCTGGGTTGAGTGAATATTTGCACTCACAATCACTTTTTGAACTCTGAAAGTGCATTTGAGAGGGTTTCTGGCCTTCCAGTGAAAATTCTGTGTAGAGTGAACATTTGCAGTAAGAATCAATTTTATGGACTCTGAAAATGCATTTGAGAGCGTTTCTGGCCTTTTACTGGAAACTCTGTGTTGAGTGAATATCTGCACTAAGAATCACTTTTTGGACTCTGAAAGTGCTTTTGAGAGCGTTTCTGGCCTTTCAGGGAAAAGTCTGTGTTGAGTGAATATTTGCAGTAAGAATGAATGTTTTGGACTCTGAAAATGCCTTTGAGAGCGTTTCTGGCCCTTTACTGGAAACTCTGTGTTGAGTGAATATCTGCACTAAAAATCACTTTTTTGTACTCAGAGAGTGCTTCTGAGAGCGTTTCTGGTCTTCTACTGGAAACTCTGTGTTGAGTGAATATCTGCACTAACAATCACTTTTTGGACTCGAAAATGCATTTGAGAGTGTTCCTGGCCTTCCAGTGTAAACTCTGTGTTGAGTGAATATCTGCACTAAGAATCACTTTTTTGGACTCTGAAAGTGCATTTGAGAGCGTTTCTGGCCCTTTACTGGAAACTCTGTGTTGAGTGAATATCTGCACTAACAATCACTTTTTTGGACTCCGAAAATGCATTTGAGAGCGTTTCTGGCCTTCCAGTGAAAATTCTGTGTTGAGTGAATATTTGCAGTAAGAATCCATTTTTGGACTCTGAAAATGCATTTGAGAGCGTTTCTGGCCTTTTACTGGAAACTCTGTGTTGAGTGAATATCTGCACTAAGAATCACTTTTTTGGACTCTGAAAGTGCTTCTGAGAGCGTTTCTGGCCTTCCAGTGGAAACTCTGTGTTGAGTGAATGTCTGCACTAAGAATCACTGTTTTGGACTTAGAAAGTGCTTCTGAGAGAGTTTCTGGCATTCTCCTGGAAACTCTGTGTTGAGTGAATATCTGCAGTAAGAATCACTTTTTTGGACTCTGAAAATGCATTTGAGAGTGTTTCTGGCCCTTTACTGGAAACTCTGTGTTGAGTGAATATCTGCACTCAAAATCACTTTTTGGACTCTGAAAGTGCATGAGAGCGCATTTCTGGCCTTTTACTGGAAACACTGTGTTGAGTGAATATCTGCACTAACAATCACTTTTTGGACTCTGAAAGTGCTTCTGAGAGCGTTTCTGGCCTTCCAGTGAAAATTCTGTGTTGAGTGAATGTTTGCAGTAAAAATCACTTTTTGGACTCTAAAAGTGCTTTTGAGAGCATTTCTGGCCTTCCAGTGGAAACTCTGTGTTGAGTGAATATCTGCACAAAGAATCACTGTTTTGGACTCAGAAAGTGCTTCTGAGAGCGTTTCTGGCCTTTTACTGGAAACTCTGTGTTGAGTGAATATCTGTACTAACAATCACTTTTTTGGACTCTGAAAGTGCATTTGAGAGCATTTCTGGCCTTCCAGTGGAAACTCTGTGTTGAGTGAATATCTGCACTAAGAATCACTGTTTTGGACTTAGAAAATGCATTTGAGAGAGTTTCTGGCCTTTTACTGGAAACTCTGTGTTGAGTTAATATCTTCAGTAAGAATCACTTTTTTGGACTCTAAAAGTGCATTTGAGAGCGTTTCTGTTCTTCCAGTGCAAAGTCTGGGTTGAGTGAATATTTGCACTCACAATCACTTTTTTGAACTCTGAAAGTGCATTTGAGAGGGTTTCTGGCCTTCCAGTGAAAATTCTGTGTAGAGTGAACATTTGCAGTAAGAATCAATTTTATGGACTCTGAAAATGCATTTGAGAGCGTTTCTGGCCTTTTACTGGAAACTCTGTGTTGAGTGAATATCTGCACTAAGAATCACTTTTTTGGACTCTGAAAGTGCTTCTGAGAGCGTTTCTGGCCTTTCAGGAAAAGTCTGTGTTGAGTGAATATTTGCAGTAAGAATGAATGTTTTGGACTCTGAAAATGCCTTTGAGAGCGTTTCTGGCCCTTTACTGGAAACTCTGTGTTGAGTGAATATCTGCACTAAAAATCACTTTTTTGTACTCAGAGAGTGCTTCTGAGAGCGTTTCTGGTCTTCTACTGGAAACTCTGTGTTGAGTGAATATCTGCACTAACAATCACTTTTTTGGACTCCGAAAATGCATTTGAGAGTGTTCCTGGCCTTCCAGTGTAAACTCTGTGTTGAGTGAATATCTGCACTAAGAATCACTTTTTTGGACTCTGAAAGTGCATTTGAGAGCGTTTATGGCCCTTTACTGGAAACTCTGTGTTGAGTGAATATCTGCACTAAGAATCACTTTTTTTGGACTCAGAAAGTGCTTCTGAGAGCGTTTCTGGCCTTTTACTGGAAACTCTGTGTTGAGTGAATATCTGCACTAACAATCACTTTTTGGACTCCGAAAATGCATTTGAGAGCGTTTCTGGCCTTCCAGTGAAAAGTCTGTGTTGAGTGATTATTTGCAGTAAGAATCAATTTTTTGGACTGAGAAAGTGCTTCTGAGAGCGTTTCTGGCCTTTTACTGGAAACTCTGTGTTGAGTGAATATCTGCACTAAGAATCACTTTTTTGGACTCAGAAAATGCATTTGAGAGCGTTCCTGGCCTTCAAGTGTAAACTCTGTGTTGAGTGAATATCTGCACTAAGAATCACTTTTTTGGACTCTGAAAGTGCATTTGAGAGCGTTTCTGGCCTTTCAGTGAAAATTCTGTGTTGAGTGAATATTTGCAGTAAGAATCAATTTTTGGACTCTGAAAATGCATTTGAGAGCGTTTCTGGCCTTTACTGGAAACTCTGTGTTGAGTGAATATCTGCACTAAGAATCACTTTTTTGCACTCAGAAAGTGCTTCTGAGAGCGTTTCTGGCCTTTTACAGGAAATTCTGTGTTGAGTGAATGTTTGCAGTAAGAATCACTTTTTTGGACTCTAAAAGTGCTTTTGAGAGCATTTCTGGCCTTCCAGTGGAAACTCTGTGTTGAGTGAATATCTGCACAAAGAATCACTGTTTTGGACTCAGAAAGTGCTTCTGAGAGCGTTTCTGGCCTTTTACTGGAAACTCTGTGTTGAGTGAATATCTGTACTAACAATCACTTTTTTGGACTCTGAAAGTGCATTTGAGAGCATTTCTGGCCTTCCAGTGGAAACTCTGTGTTGAGTGAATATCTGCACTAAGAATGACTGTTTTGTACTTAGAAAATGCATTTGAGAGAGTTTCTGGCCTTTTACTGGAAACTCTGTGTTGAGTTAATATCTTCAGTAAGAATCACTTTTTTGGACTCTAAAAGTGCATTTGAGAGCGTTTCTGTTCTTCCAGTGCAAAGTCTGGTTTGAGTGAATATTTGCAGTAAGAATCAAATTTTTGGACTCTGAAAATGCATTTGAGAGTGTTTCTGGCCCTTTACTGGAAACTCTGTGTTGAGTGAATATCTGCACTCACAATCACTTTTTTGAACTCTGAAAGTGCATTTGAGAGCGTTTCTGGCCTTCCAGTGAAAATGCTGTGTTGAGTGAATATTTGCAGTAAGAATCAATTTTTTGGACTCTAAAAATGCATTTGAGAGCGTTTCTGGCCTTTTACTGGAAACTCTGTGTTGAGTGAATATCTGCACTAAGAATCACATTTTGGACTCTGAAAGTGCATTTGAGAGGGTTTCTGGCCTTCCAGTGAAAATTCTGTGTAGAGTGAACATTTGCAGTAAGAATAAATTTTATGGACTCTGAAAATGCATTTGAGAGCGTTTCTGGCCTTTTACTGGAAACTCTGTGTTGAGTGAATATCTGCACTAAGAATCACTTTTTTGTACTCAGAGAGTGCTTCTGAGAGCGTTTCTGGTCTTCTACTGGAAACTCTGTGTTGAGTGAATATCTGCACTAACAATCACTTTTTTGGACTCCGAAAATGCATTTGAGAGTGTTCCTGGCCTTCCAGTGTAAACTCTGTGTTGAGTGAATATCTGCACTAAGAATCACTTTTTTGGACTCTGAAAGTGCATTTGAGAGCGTTTCTGGCCTTCCAGTGGAAACTCTGTGTTGAGTGAATATCTGCACTAAGAATCACTTTTTTGGACTCAGAAAGTGCTTCTGAGAGCGTTTCTGGCCTTTTACAGGAAATTCTGTGTTGAGTGAATATCTGCAATAACAATCACTTTTTTGGACTCCGAAAATGCATTCGAGAGCGTTTCTGGCCTTCCAGTGAAAAGTCTGTGTTGAGTGATTATTTGCACTAAGAATCAATTTTTTGGACTCAGAAAGTGCTTCTGAGAGCGTTTCTGGCCTTTTACTGGAAACTCTGTGTTGAGTGAATATCTGCACTAAGAATCACTTTTTTGGACTCAGAAAGTGCATTTGAGAGCGTTTCTGGCCTTCCAGTGGAAACTCTGTGTTGAGTGAATATCTGCACTAAGAATCACTTTTTTGGACTCAGAAAGTGCATTTGAGAGCGTTTCTGGCCTTCTAGTGAAAAGTCTGTGTTGAGTGAATATCTGCACTAAGAATCACTGTTTTGGACTTAGAAAGTGCTTCTGAGAGACTTTCTGGTATTCTCCAGGAAACTCTGTGTTGAGTTAATATCTGCAGTAAGAATCAATTTTTTGCACTCTAAAAGTGCATTTGAGAGCGTTTCTGGCCTTCAAGTGTAAACTCTGTGTTGAGTGAATATCTGCACTAAGAATCACTTTTTTGGACTCTGAAAGTGCATTTGAGAGCGTTTCTGGCCTTTCAGTGAAAATTCTGTGTTGAGTGAATATTTGCAGTAAGAATCAATTTTTTGGACTCTGAAAATGCATTTGCGAGCGTTTCTGGCCCTTTACTGGAAACTCTGTGTTGAGTGAATATCTGCACTAAGAATCACTTTTTTGCACTCAGAAAGTGCTTCTGAGAGCGTTTCTGGCCTTTTACTGGAAACTCTGTGTTGAGTGAATATCTGCACTAAGAATCACTTTTTTGGACTCAGAAAGTGCTTCTGAGACTGTTTCTGGCCTTTTACTGGAAACTCTGTGTTGAGTGAATATCTGCACTAAGAATCACTTTTTTGGACTCAGAAAATGCATTTGAGAGCGTTTCTGGCCTTTTACTGGAAACTCTGTGTTGAGTGAATATCTGCACTAAGAATCACTTTTTGGACTTTGAAAGTGCATTTGAGAGCGTTTCTGGCCTTCCAGTGGAAACTCTGTGTTGAGTGAATATCTGCACTAAGAATCACTTTTTTGGACTCAGAAAGTGCATATGAAAGCGTTTCTGGCCTTCCAGTGAAAATTCTGTGTTGAGTGAATATCTGCACTAAGAATCACTTTTTTGGACTCTGAAAGTGCTTCTGAGAGCGTTTCTGGCCTTCCAGTGAAAAGTCTGTGTTGAGTGAATATTTGCAGTAAGAATCACTTTTTTGGAATCTAAAAGTGCTTTTGAGAGCATTTCTGGCCTTCCAGTGGAAACTCTGTGTTGAGTGAATATCTGCAAAAAGAATCACTGTTTTGGACTCAGAAAGTGCTTCTGAGAGCGTTTCTGGCCTTTTACTGGAAACTCTGTGTTGAGTGAATATCTGTACTAACAATCACTTTTTTGGACTCTGAAAGTGCATTTGAGAGCATTTCTGGCCTTGCAGTGTAAACTCTGTGTTGATTGAATATCTGCACTAAGAATCACTGTTTTGGACTTAGAAAGTGCTTCTGAGGGAGTTTCTGGCATTCTCCAGGAAACTCTGTGTTGAGTTAATATCTGCAGTAAGAATCAATTTTTTGCACTCTAAAAGTGCATTTGAGAGCATTTCTGGCCTTCCAGTGGAAACTCTCTGTTGAGTGAATATTTGCAGTAAGAATCAATTTTTGGACTCTGAAAATGCATTTGAGAGTTTCTGGCCTTTACTGGAAACTCTGTGTTGAGTGAATATCTGCACTAAGAATCACTTTTTTGGACTCTGAAAGTGCTTCTGAGAGCGTTTCTGGCCTTCCTGTGGAAACTCTGTGTTGAGTGAATATCTGCACTAAGAATCACGGTTTTGGACTTAGAAAGTGCTTCTGAGAGAGTTTCTGGCATTCTCCAGGAAACTCTGTGTTGAGTTAATATCTGCAGTAAGAATCAATTTTTTGGACTCTAAAAGTGCATTTGAGAGCATTTCTGGACTTCCAGTGGAAACTCTCTGTTGAGTGAGTGTTTGCAGTAAGAATCAATTTTTTGGACTCTGAAAATGCTTTTGAGAGAGTTTCTGGCCTTTTACTGGAAACTCTGTGTTGAGTGAATATCTGCACTAAGAATCACTTTTTTGGACTCTGAAAGTGCATTTGAGAGGGTTTCTGGCCTTCCAGTGAAAATTCTGTGTAGAGTGAACATTTGCAGTAAGAATAAATTTTATGGACTCTGAAAATGCATTTGAGAGCGTTTCTGGCCTTTTACTGGAAACTCTGTGTTGAGTGAATATCTGCACTAAGAATCACTTTTTTGGACTCTGAAAGTGCTTCTGAGAGCGTTTCTGGCCTTTCAGGGAAAAGTCTGTGTTGAGTGAATATTTGCAGTAAGAATGAATGTTTTGGACTCTGAAAATGCCTTTGAGAGCGTTTCTGGCCCTTTACTGGAAACTCTGTGTTGAGTGAATATCTGCACTAAAAATCACTTTTTTGTACTCAGAGAGTGCTTCTGAGAGCGTTTCTGGTCTTCTACTGGAAACTCTGTGTTGAGTGAATATCTGCACTAACAATCACTTTTTTGGACTCCGAAAATGCATTTGAGAGCGTTTCTGGCCTTTTACTGGAAACTCTGTGTTGAGTGAATATCTGCACTAAGAATCACATTTTGGACTCTGAAAGTGCATTTGAGAGGGTTTCTGGCCTTCCAGTGAAAATTCTGTAGAGTGAACATTTGCAGTAAGAATAAATTTTATGGACTCTGAAAATGCATTTGAGAGCGTTTCTGGCCTTTTACTGGAAACTCTGTGTTGAGTGAATATCTGCACTAAGAATCACTTTTTTGTACTCAGAGAGTGCTTCTGAGAGCGTTTCTGGTCTTCTACTGGAAACTCTGTGTTGAGTGAATATCTGCACTAACAATCACTTTTTGGACTCGAAAATGCATTTGAGAGTGTTCCTGGCCTTCCAGTGTAAACTCTGTGTTGAGTGAATATCTGCACTAAGAATCACTTTTTGGACTCTGAAAGTGCATTTGAGAGCGTTTCTGGCCTTCCAGTGGAAACTCTGTGTTGAGTGAATATCTGCACTAAGAATCACTTTTTGGACTCAGAAAGTGCTTCTGAGAGCGTTTCTGGCCTTTACAGGAAATTCTGTGTTGAGTGAATATCTGCAATAACAATCACTTTTTGGACTCCGAAAATGCATTTTGAGAGCGTTTCTGGCCTTCCAGTGAAAAGTCTGTGTTGAGTGATTATTTGCACTAAGAATCACTGTTTTGGACTCAGAAAGTGCTTCTGAGAGCGTTTCTGGTATTTTACAGGAAACTCTGTGTTGAGTGAATATCTGCACTAAGAATCACTTTTTGGACTCAAAAGTGCATTTGAGAGCGTTTCTGGCCTTCCAGTGGAAACTCTGTGTTGAGTGAATATCTGCACTAAGAATCACTTTTTTGGACTCAGAAAGTGCATTTGAGAGCGTTTCTGGCCTTCTAGTGAAAAGTCTGTGTTGAGTGAATATCTGCACTAAGAATCACTGTTTTGGACTTAGAAAGTGCTTCTGAGAGACTTTCTGGTATTCATCAGGAAACTCTGTGTTGAGTTAATATCTGCAGTAAGAATCAATTTTTTGCACTCTAAAAGTGCATTTGAGAGCGTTTCTGGCCTTCAAGTGTAAACTCTGTGTTGAGTGAATATCTGCACTAAGAATCACTTTTTTGGACTCTGAAAGTGCATTTGAGAGCGTTTCTGGCCTTTCAGTGAAAATTCTGTGTTGAGTGAATATTTGCAGTAAGAATCAATTTTTGGACTCTGAAAATGCAAGCTTTTCTGGCCCTTTTGGAAACTCTGTGTTGAGTGAATATCTGCACTAAGAATCACTTTTTGCAGAAAGTGCTTTGAGAGCGTTTCTGGCCTTTACTGGAAACTCTGTGTTGAGTGAATATCTGCACTAAGAATCACTTTTTGGACTCAGAAAGTGCTTCTGAGAGTGTTTCTGGCCTTTTACTGGAAACTCTGTGTTGAGTGAATATCTGCACTAAGAATCACTTTTTGGACTTTGAAAGTGCATTTGAGAGCGTTTCTGGCCTTCCAGTGGAAACTCTGTGTTGAGTGAATATCTGCACTAAGAATCACTTTTTGGACTCTGAAAGTTTCTGGCCTTCTGTGTTGAGTGAATATCTGCACTAAGAATCACTTTTGGACTCTGAAAGTGCTTCTGAGAGCGTTTCTGGCCTTCCAGTGAAAAGTCTGTGTTGAGTGAATATTTGCAGTAAGAATCACTTTTTTGGAATCTAAAAGTGCTTTTGAGAGCATTTCTGGCCTTCCAGTGGAAACTCTGTGTTGAGTGAATATCTGCAAAAAGAATCACTGTTTTGGACTCAGAAAGTGCTTCTGAGAGCGTTTCTGGCCTTTTACTGGAAACTCTGTGTTGAGTGAATATCTGTACTAACAATCACTTTTTTGGACTCTGAAAGTGCATTTGAGAGCATTTCTGGCCTTGCAGTGTAAACTCTGTGTTGATTGAATATCTGCACTAAGAATCACTGTTTTGGACTTAGAAAGTGCTTCTGAGGGAGTTTCTGGCATTCTCAGGAAACTCTGTGTTGAGTTAATATCTGCAGTAAGAATCAATTTTTGCACTCTAAAAGTGCATTTGAGAGCATTTCTGGCCTTCCAGTGGAAACTCTCTGTTGAGTGAATATTTGCAGTAAGAATCAAATTTTGGACTCTGAAAATGCATTTGAGAGAGTTTCTGGCCTTTTACTGGAAACTCTGTGTTGAGTGAATATCTGCACTAAGAATCACTTTTTGGACTCTGAAAGTGCTTCTGAGAGCGTTTCTGGCCTTCCAGTGCAAAGTCTGTGTTGAGTGAATATCTGCACTAAGAATCAATTTTTGGACTCTGAAAGTGCATTTTGAGAGCGTTTCTGGCATTTTACTGGAAACTCTGTGTTGAGTGAATATCTGCACTAAGAATCAATTTTTGGACTCTAAAAGTGCTTCTGAGAGCATTTCTGGACTTTCAGTGAAAAGTCTATGTTGAGTGAATATTTGCAGTAAGAATCAATTTTGGACTCTGAAAATGCTTTTGAGAGAGTTTCTGGCCTTTTACTGGAAACTCTGTGTTGAGTGAATATCTGCACTAAGAATCACTTTTTGGACTCTGAAAGTGCTTTTGAGAGGGTTTCTGGCCTTTTACTGAAAACTCTGTGTTGAGTGAATATTTGCAGTAAGAATCACTTTTTGGACTCTGAAAATGCATTTGAGCGTTTCTGGCCTTCCACTGAAAAGTCTGTGTTGAGTGAATATCTGCACTAAGAATCAATTTTTGGACTCTGAAAGTGCATTTGAGAGCGTTTCTGGCCTTCCAGGGAAAAGTCTGTGTTGAGTGAATATCTGCACTAAGAATCAATTTTTGGACTCTGAAAATGCCTTGAGAGCGTTTCTGGCCTTCCACTGGAAACTCTGTGTTGAGTGAATATTTGCACTAAGAATCACTTTTTGGACTCAGAAAGTGCTTTTGGAGCATTTCTGGCCTTCTACTGGAAACTCTGTGTTGAGTGAATATCTGCAAAAAGAATCACTTTTGGACTCAGAAAGTGCATTTGAGAGCGTTTCTGGCCTTTAACTGGAAACTCTGTGTTGAGTGAATATCTGTACTAAGAATCACTTTTTGGACTCTGAAAGTGCATTTGAGAGCGTTTCTGGCCTTCCAGTGGAAACTCTGTGTTGAATGAATATCTGCACTAAGAATCAATTTTTGGACTCTGAAAGTGCTTCTGAGAGCATTTCTGGCCTTTTGTGGAAACTCTGTGTTGAGTGAATATCTGCACTAAGAATCACTTTTTTGGACTCTGAAAGTGCATCTGAGAGCGTTTCTGGCCTTCCAGTGAAAAGTCTGTGTTGAGTGAATATTTGCAGTAAGAATCAATTTTTGGAATCAGAAAGTGCTTTTGAGAGCATTTCTGGCCTTTTACTGGAAACTCTGTGTTGAGTGAATATCTGCAAAAGAATCACTTTTTGGACTCAGAAAGTGCATTTGAGAGCGTTTCTGGCCTTCCACTGGAAACTCTGTGTTGAGTGAATATCTGCACTAAGAATCACTTTTTGGACTCTGAAAGTGCATTTGAGAGCATTTCTGGCCTTCTAGTGAAAACTCTGTGTTGATTGAATATCTGCACTAAGAATCACTGTTTTGGACTTAGAAAGTGCTTCTGAGGAGTTTCTGGTATTCTCCAGGAAACTCTGTGTTGAGTTAATATCTGCAGTAAGAATCAATTTTTGCACTCTAAAAGTGCATTTGAGAGCATTTCTGGCCTTCCAGTGGAAACTCTCTGTTGAGTGAATATTTGCAGTAAGAATCAATTTTTTGGACTCTGAAAATGCATTTGAGAGACTTTCTGGCCTTTTACTGGAAACTCTGTGTTGAGTGAATATCTGCACTAAGAATCACTTTTTGGACTCTGAAAGTGCTTCTGAGAGCGTTTCTGTTGTTCTTCAGTGCAAAGTCTGTGTTGAGTGAATATTTGCAGTAAGAATCAATTTTTGGACTCTGAAAATGCATTTGAGAGTGTTTCTGGCCTTTTACTGGAAACTCTGTGTTGAGTGAATATCTGCACTAAGAATCACTTTTGGACTCTGAAAGTGCATTTGAGAGCGTTTCTGTCCTTTCACTGAAAAGTCTGTGTTGAGTGAATATTTGCAGTAAGAATCAATTTTTGGACTCTGAAAATGCCTTTGCGAGCGTTTCTGGCCTTTTACTGGAAACTCTGTGTTGAGTGAATATCTGCACTAAGAATCACTTTTTGGACTCAGAAAGTGCTTCTGAGAGCGTTTCTGGCCTTTTACTGGAAACTCTGTGTTGAGTGAATATCTGCACTAAGAATCACTTTTTGGACTTTGAAAATGCATTTGAGAGCGTTTCTGGCCTTCCAGTGGAAAGTCTGTGTTGAGTGAATATCTGCACTAAGAATCACTTTTTGGACTCAGAAAGTGCATTTGAAAGCGTTTCTGGCCTTCCAGTGAAAATTCTGTGTTGAGTGAATATCTGCACTAAGAATCACTTTTGGACTCTGAAAGTGCTTCTGAGAGCGTTTCTGGCCTTCCAGTGAAAAGTCTGTGTTGAGTGAATATTTGCACTAAGAATCACTTTTTGGAATCTAAAAGTGCTTTTGGAGCATTTCTGGCCTTCCAGTCGAAACTCTGTGTTGAGTGAATATCTGCAAAAGAATCACTGTTTTGGACTCAGAAAGTGCTTCTGAGAGCGTTTCTGGCCTTTAACTGGAAACTCTGTGTTGAGTGAATATCTGTACTAACAATCACTTTTTTGGACTCTGAAAGTGCATTTGAGAGCACTTCTGGCCTTCCAGTGGAAACTCTGTGTTGAATGAATATCTGTACTAACAATCAATTTTTTGGATTCTGAAAGTGCATTTGAGAGCATTTCTGGCCTTCCTGTGGAAACTCTGTGTTGAGTGAATATCTGCACTAAGAATCACTGTTTTGGACTTAAAAAGTGCTTCTGAGAGAGTTTCTGGTCTTCTCCAGGAAACTCTGTGTTGAGTTAATATCTGCAGTAGGAATCAATTTTTTGGACTCTAAAAGTGCATTTGAGAGCATTTCTGGACTTCCAGTGGAAACTCTCTGTTGAGTGAATATTTGCAGTAAGAATCAATTTTTTGGACTCTGAAAGTGCTTCTGAGAGCGTTTCTGGTCTTCCAGTGAAAAGTCTGTGTTGAGTGAATATTTGCAGTAAGAATCAATATTTTGGACTCTGAAAATGCATTTGAGAGCGTTTCTGGCCTTTTACTGGAACATCTGTGTGGAGTGAATATCTGCACTAAGAATCACTTTTTTGGACTCTGAAAGTGCTTCTGAGAGCGTTTCTGGCCTTCCAGTGAAAAGTCTGTGTTGAGGGAATATTTGCAGTAAGAATCAATATTTTGGACTCTGAAAATGCATTTGAGAGTGTTTCTGGCCCTTTAGTGAAACTCTGTGTTGAGTGAATATCTGCACTCAAAATCAATTTTGGACTTAGAAAGTGCATGAGAGCGCTTCTGGCCTTCCAGTGAAAACTCTGTGTTGAGTGAATATCTGCACTAAGAATCACTTTTTGTACTCAGAAAGTGCTTCTGAGAGCATTTCTGGCCTTCCAGTGAAACTCTGTGTTGAGTGAATATCTGCACTAACAATCACTTTTTGGACTCTAAAAGTGCATTTGAGAGCGTTTCTGGCCTTCCAGTGAAAACTCTGTGTTGAGTGAATATCTGCACTAAGAATCACTTTTTTGGACTCTGAAAGTGCATTTGAGAGCGTTTCTGGCCTTCCAGTGGAAACTCTGTGTTGAGTGAATATCTGCACTAAGAATCACTTTTTGGACTCAGAAAGTGCATTTGAGAGCATTTCTGGCCTTCCAGTGAAAATTCTGTGTTGAGTGAATATTTGCAGTAAGAATCAATATTTTGGACTCTGAAAATGCATTTGAGAGCGTTTCTGGCCTTTTACTGGAAACATCTGTGTTGAGTGAATATCTGCACTAAGAATCACTTTTTGGACTCTGAAAGTGCTTCTGAGAGCGTTTCTGGCCTTCCAGTGAAAAGTCTGTGTTGAGGGAATATTTGCAGTAGAATCAATTTTTGGACTCTGAAAATGCATTTGAGAGTGTTTCTGGCCCTTTACTGGAAACTCTGTGTTGAGTGAATATCTGCACTAAAAATCAATTTTTTTGGACTTAGAAAGTGCTTCTGAGCGCTTCTGGCCTTCCACTGGAAACTCTGTGTTGAGTGAATATCTGCAGTAAGAATCAATATTTTGTACTCAGAAAATGCTTCTGAGAGCATTTCTGGCCTTTTACTGGAAACTCTGTGTTGAGTGAATATCTGCACTAAGAATCACTTTTTGGACTCAGAAAGTGCATTTGAGAGCGTTTCTGGCCTTCCAGTGAAAACTCTGTGTTGAGTGAATATCTGCACTAAGAATCAACTTTTTGGACTCAGAAAGTGCATTTGAGAACGTTTCTGGCCTTCCAGTGGAAACTCTGTGTTGAGTGAATATCTGCACTAAGAATCACTTTTTTGGACTCAGAAAGTGCATTTGAGAGCGTTTCTGGCCTTCCAGTGAAAATTCTGTGTTGAGTGAATATCTGCACTAAGAATCAAATTTTTGGACTCTGAAAATGCATTTGAGAGTGTTTCTGGCCCTTTACTGGAAACTCTGTGTTGAGTGAATATCTGCACTCACAATCACTTTTTGGACTCTGAAAGTGCATTTGAGAGCGTTTCTGGCCTCCCAGTGAAAATTCTGTGTTGAGTGAATATTTGCAGTAAGAATCAATTTTTTGGACTCTTAAAATGCATTTGAGAGCGTTTCTGGCCTTTTACTGGAAACTCTGTGTTGAGTGAATATCTGCACTAAGAATCACTTTTTTGGACTCTGAAAGTGCTTCTGAGAGCGTTTCTGGCATTCCAGTGAAAAGTCTGTGTTGAGTGAATATTTGCACTAAGAATCACTTTTTGGACTCTAAAAAATGCTTTAGAGAGCATTTCTGGCCTTCCAGTGGAAAACTCTGTGTTGAGTGAATATCTGCACTAACAATCACTTTTGGACTCAGAAAGTGCATTTGAGAGCGTTTCTGGCCTTCCAGTGAAAAGTCTGTGTTGAGTGAATATTTGCAGTAAGAATCAATTTTTTGGACTCTGAAAGTGCATTTGAGAGCGTTTCTGGCCTTTTACTGGAAACTCTGTGTTGAGTGAATATCTGCACTAAGAATCACTTTTTTGTACTCAGAAAGTGCTTCTGAGAGCATTTCTGGCCTTTTACAGGAAACTCTGTGTTGAGTGAATATCTGCACTAAGAATCACTTTTTTGGACTCAGAAAAAGCATTTGAGAGCATTTCTGGCCTTCCAGTGAAAACTCTGTGTTGAGTGAATATCTGCACTAAGAATCACTTTTTGGACTCTGAAAGTGCATTTGAGAGCGTTTCTGGCCTTCCAGTGGAAACTCTGTGTTGAGTGAATATCTGCACTAAGAATCACTTTTTGGACTCAGAAAGTGCATTTGAGAGCGTTTCTGGCCTTCCAGTGAAAACTCTGTGTTGAGTGAATATCTGCACTAAGAATCACTTTTTTGGACTCTGAAAGTGCATTTGAGAGCGTTTCTGGCCTTCCAGTGGAAACTCTGTGTTGAGTGAATATCTGCACTAAGAATCACTTTTTTGGACTCAGAAAGTGCATTTGAGAGCGTTTCTGGCCTTCCAGTGGAAACTCTGTGTTGAGTGAATATCTGCACTAAGAATCACTTTTTTGGACTTAGAAAGTGCATTTGAGAGCGTTTCTGGCCTTCCAGTGAAAATTCTGTGTTGAGTGAATATCTGCACTAAGAATCAAATTTTTGGACTCTGAAAATGCATTTGAGAGTGTTTCTGGCCCTTTACTGGAAACTCTGTGTTGAGTGAATATCTGCACTCACAATCACTTTTGGACTCTGAAAGTGCATTTGAGAGCGTTTCTGGCCTCCCAGTGAAAATTCTGTGTTGAGTGAATATTTGCAGTAAGAATCAATTTTTTGGACTCTTAAAATGCATTTGAGAGCGTTTCTGGCCTTTTACTGGAAACTCTGTGTTGAGTGAATATCTGCACTAAGAATCACTTTTTGGACTCTGAAAGTGCATTTGAGAGCGTTTCTGGCCTTTTACAGGAAACTCTGTGTTGAGTGAATATCTGCACTAAGAATCACTTTTTTGGACTCAGAAAATGCATTTGAGAGCGTTTCTTGCCTTCCAGTGAAAAGTCTGTGTTGAGTGATTATTTGCAGTAAGAATCAATTTTTTGGACTCAGGAAGTGCTTCTGAGAGCGTTTCTGGCCTTTTACTGGAAACTCTGTGTTGAGTGAATATCTACACTAAGAATCACTTTTTGGACTCAGAAAATGCATTTGAGAGCGTTTTCTGGCCTTCAAGTGTAAACTCTGTTTTGAGTGAATATCTGCACTAAGAATCACTTTTTGGACTCTGAAAGTGCATTTGAGAGCGTTTCTGGCCTTTCAGTGAAAAGTCTGTGTTGAGTGAATATTTGCAGTAAGAATGAATTTTTGGACTCTGAAAATGCACTTTTTTTGAGAGCGTTTCTGGCCCTTTACTGGAAACTCTGTGTTGAGTGAATATCTGCACTAAGAATCACTTTTTGGACTCAGAAAGTGCTTTTGAGAGCGTTTCTGGCCTTTTACTGGAAACTCTGTGTTGAGTGAATATCTGCATTAAGAATCACTTTTTGGACTCTGAAAGTGCTTTTGAGAGCGTTTCTGTTCTTCAGTGCAAAGTCTGTGTTGAGTGAATATTTGCAGTAAGAATCAAATTTTGGACTCAGAAAGTGCTTCTGAGAGCGTTTCTGTCCTTCCAGTGCAAAGTCTGTGTTGAGTGAATATCTGCACTCAATCACTTTTTTGGACTCTGAAAGTGCATTTGAGAGCGTTTCTGGCCTTTTACTGGAAACTCTGTGTTGAGTGAATATCTGCACTAAGAATCACTTTTTTGGACTCTGAAAGTGCTTCTGAGAGCGTTTCTGGCCTTTTACTGGAAACTCTGTGTTGAGTGAATATCTGCACTAAGAATCACTTTTTTGGACTCAGAAAGTGCATTTGAGAGCGTTTCTGGCCTTCCAGTGAAAATTCTGTGCTGAGTGAATATTTGCAGTAAGAATCAATTTTTTGGACTCTGAAAATGCATTTGAGAGAGTTTCTGGCCTTCCAGTGGAAACTCTGTGTTGAGTGCATATCTGCACTAAGAATCACTTTTTTGGACTCTGAAAGTGCTTCTGAGAGCGTTTCTGGCCTTCCAGTGAAAAGTCTGTGTTGAGTGAATATTTGCAGTAAGAATCAATTTTTTGGACTCTGAAAATGCATTTGAGAGCGATTCTGGCCCTTTACAGGAAACTCTGTGTTGAGTGAATATCTGCACTAAGAATCACTTTTTTGGACTCAGAAAGTGCTTCTGAGAGCGTTTCTGGGCTTTTACTGGAAACTCTGTGTTGAGTGAATATCTGCACTAAGAATCACTTTTTTGGACTCAGATAGTGCATTTGAGAGCGTTTCTGGCCTTCCAGTGAAAATTCTGTGTTGAGTGAATATCTGCACTAAGAATCACTTTTTTGGACTCTGAAAGTGCTTCTGAGAGCGTTTCTGGCATTCCAGTGAAAAGTCTGTGTTGAGTGAATATTTGCACTAAGAATCACTTTTTTGGACTCTAAAAGTGCTTTAGAGAGCATTTCTGGCCTTCCAGTGGAAACTCTGTGTTGAGTGAATATCTGCACGAAGAATCACTGTTTTGGACTCAGGAAGTGCTTCTGAGAGCGTTTTTGGCCTTTTACTGGAAACTCTGTGTTTAGTGAATATCTGTACTAACAATCACTTTTTTGGACTCTGAAAGTGCATTTGAGAGCATTTCTGGCCTTCCAGTTGAAACTCTGTGTTGAGTGAATATCTGCACTAAGAATCACTGTTTTGGACTTAGAAAGTGCTTCTGAGAGAGTTTCTGGAATTCTCCTGGAAACTCTGTGCTGAGTTAATATCTGCAGTAAGAATCAATTCTTTGGACTCTAAAAGTGCATTTGAGAGCATTTCTGGCCCTTTACTGGAAACTCTGTGTTGAGTGAATATCTGCACTAACAATCACTTTTTTGGACTCAGAAAGTGCATTTGAGAGCGTTTCTGGCATTCCAGTGAAAAGTCTGTGTTGAGTGAATATTTGCACTAAGAATCACTTTTTTGGACTCTAAAAGTGCTTTAGAGAGCATTTCTGGCCTTCCAGTGGAAACTCTGTGTTGAGTGAATATCTGCACTAACAATCACTTTTTTGGACTCAGAAAGTGTATTTGAGAGCGTTTCTGGCCTTTTACTGGACAATCTGTGTTGAGTGAATATCTGCACTAAGAATCACTTTTTTGGACTCTGAAAGTGCTTTTGAGAGCATTTCTGGCCTTCCAGTGGAAACTCTGTGTTGAGTGAATATCTGCACTAAGAATCACTTTTTTGGACTCAGAAAGTTCATTTGAAAGCGTTTCTGGCCTTCCAGTGAAAATTCTGTGTTGAGTGAATATCTGCACTAAGAATCACTTTTTTGGACTCTGAAAGTGCTTCTGAGAGCGTTTCTGGCTTTCCAGTGAAAAGTCTGTGTTGAGTGAATATTTGCACTAAGAATCACTTTTTTGGACTCTAAAAGTGCTTTAGAGAGCATTTCTGGCCTTCCAGTGGCAACTCTGTGTTGAGTGAATATCTGCACTAAGAATCATTGTTTTGGACTAGGAAGTGCTTCTGAGAGGGTTTCTGGCCTTCCAGTGAAAAGTCTGTGTTGAGTGAATATTTGCAGTAAGAATGAATTTTTTGGACTCAGAAAGTGCTTCTGAGAGCGTTTCTGGCCTTTTACTGGAAACTCTGTGTTGAGTGAATATCTGCACTAAGAATCACTTTTTTGGACTCAGAAAATGCATTTGAGAGCGTTCCTGGCCTTCAACTGTAAACTCTGTGTTGAGTGAATATCTGCACTAAGAATCACTTTTTTGGACTCTGAAAGTGCATTTGAGAGCGTTTCTGGCCTTTCAGTGAAAAGTCTGTGTTGAGTTAATATTTGCAGTAAGAATGAATTTTTTGGACTCTGAAAATGCCTTTGAGAGCGTTTCTGGCCCTTTACTGGAAACTCTGTGTTGAGTGAATATCTGCACTAAGAATCACTTTTTTGGACTCAGAAAGTGCTTCTGAGAGCGTTTCTGGCCTTTTACTGAAACTCTGTGTTGAGTGAATATCTGCACTAAGAATCACTTTTGGACTCTGAAAGTGCTTCTGAGAGCGTTTCTGTTCTTCCAGTGCAAAGTCTGTGTTGAGTGAATATTTGCAGTAAGAATCAAATTTTTGGACTCAGAAAGTGCTTCTGAGAGCGTTTCTGTCCTTCCAGTGCAAAGTCTGTGTTGAGTGAATATCTGCACTCACAATCACTTTTTTGGACTCTGAAAGTGCATTTGAGAGCGTTTCTGGCCTTTTACTGTAAACACTGTGTTGAGTGAATATCTGCACTAAGAATCACTTTTTGTACTCAGAAAGTGCTTCTGAGAGCGTTTCTGGCCATTTACAGGAAACTCTGTGTTGAGTGAATATCTGCACTAACAATCACTTTTTTGGACTCCGAAAATGCATTTGAGAGCGTTTCTGGCCTTCCAGTGAAAAGTCTGTGTTGAGTGAATATCTGCACTAAGAATCACTTTTTGGACTCTGAAAGTGCATTTGAGGCGTTTCTGGCCTGCCAGTGGAAACTCTGTGTTGAGTGAATATCTGCACTAAGAATCACTTTTTTGCACTCAGAAAGTGCTTCTGAGAGCGTTTCTGGCCTTCAACTGTAAACTCTGTGTTGAGTGAATATCTGCACTAACAATCACTTTTTTGGACTCTGAAAGTGCATTTGAGAGCGTTTCTGGCCTTTCAGTGAAAAGTCTGTGTTGAGTTAATATTTGCAGTAAGAAAGAATTTTTTGGACTCTGAAAATGCCTTTGAGAGCGTTTCTGGCCCTTTACTGGAAACTCTGTGTTGAGTGAATATCTGCACTAAGAATCACTTTTTTGGACTCAGAAAATGCATTTGAGAGCGTTCCTGGCCTTCAACTGTAAACTCTGTGTTGAGTGAATATCTGCACTAAGAATCACTTTTTTGGACTCTGAAAGTGCATTTGAGAGCGTTTCTGGCCTTTCAGTGAAAAGTCTGTGTTGAGTTAATATTTGCAGTAAGAATGAATTTTTTGGACTCTGAAAATGCCTTTGAGAGCGTTTCTGGCCCTTTACTGGAAACTCTGTGTTGAGTGAATATCTGCACTAAGAATCACTTTTTTGGACTCTGAAAGTGCTTCTGAGAGCGTTTCTGGCCTTTTACTGGAAACTCTGTGTTGAGTGAATATCTGCACTAAGAATCACTTTTTTGGACTCTGAAAGTGCTTCTGAGAGCGTTTCTGTTCTTCCAGTGCAAAGTCTGTGTTGAGTGAATATTTGCAGTAAGAATCAAATTTTTGGACTCAGAAAGTGCTTCTGAGAGCGTTTCTGTCCTTCCAGTGCAAAGTCTGTGTTGAGTGAATATCTGCACTCACAATCACTTTTTTGGACTCTGAAAGTGCATTTGAGAGCGTTTCTGGCCTTTTACTGTAAACACTGTGTTGAGTGAATATCTGCACTAAGAATCACTTTTTTGTACTCAGAAAGTGCTTCTGAGAGCGTTTCTGGCCATTTACAGGAAACTCTGTGTTGAGTGAATATCTGCACTAACAATCACTTTTTTGGACTCCGAAAATGCATTTGAGAGCGTTTCTGGCCTTCCAGTGAAAAGTCTGTGTTGAGTGATTATTTGCAGTAAGAATCAATTTTTTGGACTCAGAAAGTGCTTCTGAGAGCGTTTCTAACCTTTTACTGGAAACTCTGTGTTGAGTGAATATCTGCACTAAGAATCACTTTTTTGGACTCAGAAAATGCATTTGAGAGCGTTCCTGGCCTTCCAGTGTAAACTCTGTGTTGAGTGAATATCTGCACTAAGAATCACTTTTTTGGACTCTGAAAGTGCATTTGAGAGCGTTTCTGGCCTGCCAGTGGAAACTCTGTGTTGAGTGAATATCTGCACTAAGAATCACTTTTTTGCACTCAGAAAGTGCTTCTGAGAGCGTTTCTGGCCTTCAACTGTAAACTCTGTGTTGAGTGAATATCTGCACTAACAATCACTTTTTTGGACTCTGAAAGTGCATTTGAGAGCGTTTCTGGCCTTTCAGTGAAAAGTCTGTGTTGAGTTAATATTTGCAGTAAGAAAGAATTTTTTGGACTCTGAAAATGCCTTTGAGAGCGTTTCTGGCCCTTTACTGGAAACTCTGTGTTGAGTGAATATCTGCACTAAGAATCACTTTTTTGGACTCAGAAAGTGCTTCTGAGAGCGTTTCTGGCCTTTTACTGGAAACTCTGTGTTGAGTGAATATCTGCACTAAGAATCACTTTTTGGACTCAGAAAGTGCTTCTGAGAGCGTTTCTGGCCTTTTACTGGAAACTCTGTGTTGAGTGAATATCTGCAATAACAATCACTTTTTTGGACTCCGAAAATGCATTTGAGAGCGTTTCTTGCCTTGCAGTGAAAAGTCTGTGTTGAGTGATTATTTGCAGTAAGAATCAATTTTTTGGACTCAGAAAGTGCTTCTGAGAGCGTTTCTGGCCTTTTACTGGAAACTCTGTGTTGAGTGAATATCTGCACTAAGAATCACTTTTTTGGACTCAGAAAATGCATTTGAGAGCATTCCTGGCCTTCAACTGTAAACTCTGTGTTGAGTGAATATCTGCACTAACAATCACTTTTTTGGACTCTGAAAGTGCATTTGAGAGCGTTTCTGGCCTTTCAGTGAAAAGTCTGTGTTGAGTTAATATTTGCAGTAAGAATGAATTTTTTGGACTCTGAAAATGCCTTTGAGAGCGTTTCTGGCCCTTTACTGGAAACTCTGTGTTGAGTGAATATCTGCACTAAGAATCACTTTTTTGGACTCAGAAAGTGCTTCTGAGAGCGTTTCTGGCCTTTTACTGGAAACTCTGTGTTGAGTGAATATCTGCACTAAGAATCACTTTTTGGACTCTGAAAGTGCTTCTGAGAGCGTTTCTGTTCTTCCAGTGCAAAGTCTGTGTTGAGTGAATATTTGCAGTAAGAATCAATATTTTGGACTCAGAAAGTGCTTCTGAGAGCGTTTCTGTCCTTCCAGTGCAAAGTCTGTGTTGAGTGAATATCTGCACTCACAATCACTTTTTTGGACTCTGAAAGTGCATTCGAGAGCGTTTCTGGCCTTTTACTGTAAACACTGTGTTGAGTGAATATCTGCACTAAGAATCACTTTTTTGTACTCAGAAAGTGCTTCTGAGAGCGTTTCTGGCCATTTACAGGAAACTCTGTGTTGAGTGAATATCTGCACTAACAATCACTTTTTTGGACTCAGAAAGTGCATTTGAGAGCGTTTCTAGCCTTCCAGTGAAAAGTCTGTGTTGAGTGAATATTTGCAATAAGAATCAATTTTTTGGACTCTGAAAGTGCATTTGAGAGCGTTTCTGGCCTTTTACTGGAAACTCTGTGTTGAGTGAATATCTGCACTAAGAATCACTTTTTTGGACTCTGAAAGTGCTTCTGAGAGCGTTTCTGGCCTTTCAGTGAAAAGTCTGTGTTGAGTGAATATTTGCAGTAAGAATGAATTTTTTGGGCTCTGAAAATGCCTTTGAGAGCGTTTCTAGCTCTTTACTGGAAACTCTGTGTAGAGTGAATATCTGCACTAAGAATCACTTTTGTACTCAGAAAGTGCTTCTGAGAGCGTTTCTGGGCCTTTACTGAAACTCTGTGTTGAGTGAATATCTGCACTAACAATCACTTTTTTGGACTCCGAAAATGCATTTGAGAGCGTTTCTGGCCTTCCAGTGAAAAGTCTGTGTTGAGTGAATATCTGCACTAAGAATCAATTTTTTGGACTCAAAAAGTGCATTTGAGAGCGTTTCTGGCCTTCCATTGAAAATTCTGTGTTGAGTGAATATCTGCACTAAGAATCACTTTTTTGGACTCTGAAAGTGCTTCTGAGAGCGTTTCTGGCCTTCCAGTGAAAAGTCTGTGTTGAGTGAATATTTGCACTAAGAATCAATTTTTTGGACTCTGAAAGTGCATTTGAGAGCATTTCTGGCCTTCCAGTGGAAACTCTGTGTTGAGTGAATATCTGCACTAAGAATCACTGTTTTGGACTTAGAAAGTGCTTCTGAGAGAGTTTCTGGCATTCTCCAGGAAACTCTGTGTTGAGTTAATATCTGCAGTAAGAATCAATTTTTTGGACTCTAAAAGTGCATTTGAGAGCATTTCTGGACTTCCAGTGGAAACTCTCTGTTGAGTGAATATTTGCAGTAAGAATCAATTTTTTGGACTCTGAAAATGCTTTTGAGAGAGTTTCTGGCCTTTTACTGGAAACTCTGTGTTGAGTGAATATCTGCACTAAGAATCACTTTTTTGGACTCAGAAAGTGCTTCTGAGAGCGTTTCTGGCCTTCCAGTGAAAAGTCTGTGTTGAGTGAATATTTGCAGTAAGAATCAATTTTTTGGACTCTGAAAATGCATTTGAGAGCGTTTCTGGCCTTTTACTGGAAACTCTGTGTTGAGTGAATATCTGCACTAACAATCACTCTTTTGGACTCCGAAAATGCATTTGAGAGCGTTTCTGGCCTTCCAGTGAAAAGTCTGTGTTGAGTGATTATTTGCAGTAAGAATCAATTTTTTGGACTGAGAAAGTGCTTCTGAGAGCGTTTCTGGCCTTTTACTGGAAACTCTGTGTTGAGTGAATATCTGCACTAAGAATCACTTTTTTGGACTCAGAAAATGCATTTGAGAGCGTTCCTGGCCTTCAAGTGTAAACTCTGTGTTGAGTGAATATCTGCACTAAGAATCACTTTTTTGGACTCAGAAAGTGCATTTGAGAGCGTTTCTGGCCTTTCAGTGAAAAGTCTGTGTTGAGTGAATATCTGCACTAAGAATCAATTTTTGGACTCAGAAAGTGCATTTGAGAGCGTTTCTGGCCTTCCAGTGAAAATTCTGTGTTGAGTGAATATCTGCACTAAGAATCACTTTTTTGGACTCTGAAAGTGCTTCTGAGAGCGTTTCTGGCCTTCCAGTGAAAAGTCTGTGTTGAGTGAATATTTGCACTAAGAATCACTTCTTTGGAATCTAAAAGTGCTTTTGAGAGCATTTCTGGCCTTCCAGTGGAAACTCTGTGTTGAGTGAATATCTGCACAAAGAATCACTGTTTTGGACTCAGAAAGTGCTTCTGAGAGCGTTTCTGGCCTTTTACTGGAAACTCTGTGTTGAGTGAATATCTGTACTAACAATCACCTTTTTGGACTCTGAAAGTGCATTTGAGAGCATTTCTGGCCTTCCAGTGGAAACTCTGTGTTGAGTGAATATTTGCAGTAAGAATCACTTTTTTGGACTCTAAAAGTGCCTTTGAGAGCATTTCTGGCCTTCCAGTGAAAAGTATGTGTTGAGTGAATATCTGTACTAACAATCAATTTTTTGGACTCTGAAAGTGCATTTGAGAGCATTTCTGCCCTCCTGTGGAAACTCTGTGTTGAGTGAATATCTGCACTAAGAATCACTGTTTTGGACTTAGAAAGTGCTTCTGAGAGAGTTTCTCGCATTCTCCAGGAAACTCTGTGTTGAGTTAATATCTGCAGTAAGAATCAATTTTTTGGACTCTAAAAGTGCATTTGAGAGCATTTCTGGACTTCCAGTGGAAACTCTCTGTTGAGTGAATATTTGCAGTAAGAATCAATTTTTTGGACTCTGAAAATGCTTTTGAGAGCGTTTCTGGCCCTTTTCTGGAAACTCTGTGTTGAGTGAATATCTGCACTAAGAATCACTTTTTTGGACTCTGAAAGTGCATTTGAGAGCGTTTCTAGCCTTTTACTGGAAACTCTGTGTTGAGTGAATATTTGCAGTAAGAATCAATTTTTTGGACTCTGAAAATGCATTTGAGAGCGTTTCTGGCCTTTTACAGGAAACTCTGTGTTGAGTGAATATCTGCACTAAGAATCACTTTTTTGGACTCTGAAAGTGCATTTGAGAGCGTTTCTGGCCTTCCAGTGAAAATTCTGTGTTGAGTGAATATTTGCAGTAAGAATCAATTTTTTGGACTCTGAAAGTGCTTCTGAGAGCGTTTCTGGCCTTCCATTGAAAATTCTGTGTTGAGTGAATATCTGCACTAAGAATCACTTTTTTGGACTCTGAAAGTGCTTCTGAGAGCGTTTCTGGCCTTCCAGTGAAAAGTCTGTGTTGAGTGAATATTTGCACTAAGAATCAATTTTTTGGACTCTGAAAGTGCATTTGAGAGCATTTCTGGCCTTCCAGTGGAAACTCTGTGTTGAGTGAATATCTGCACTAAGAATCACTGTTTTGGACTTAGAAAGTGCTTCTGAGAGAGTTTCTGGCATTCTCCAGGAAACTCTGTGTTGAGTTAATATCTGCAGTAAGAATCAATTTTTTGGACTCTAAAAGTGCATTTGAGAGCATTTCTGGACTTCCAGTGGAAACTCTCTGTTGAGTGAATATTTGCAGTAAGAATCAATTTTTTGGACTCTGAAAATGCTTTTGAGAGCGTTTCTGGCCCTTTTCTGGAAACTCTGTGTTGAGTGAATATCTGCACTAAGAATCACTTTTTTGGACTCTGAAAGTGCATTTGAGAGCGTTTCTGGCCTTTTACTGGAAACTCTGTGTTGAGTGAATATTTGCAGTAAGAATCAATTTTTTGGACTCTGAAAATGCATTTGAGAGCGTTTCTGGCCTTTTACAGGAAACTCTGTGTTGAGTGAATATCTGCACTAAGAATCACTTTTTTGGACTCTGAAAGTGCTTCTGAGAGCGTTTCTGGCCTTCCAGTGAAAAGTCTGTGTTGAGTGAATATTTGCACTAAGAATCAATTTTTGGACTCTGAAAGTGCATTTGAGAGCATTTCTGGCCTTCCAGTGGAAACTCTGTGTTGAGTGAATATCTGCACTAAGAATCACTGTTTTGGACTTAGAAAGTGCTTCTGAGAGAGTTTCTGGCATTCTCAGGAAACTCTGTGTTGAGTTAATATCTGCAGTAAGAATGAATTTTGGACTCTAAAAGTGCATTTGAGAGCATTTCTGACTTCCAGTGAAACTCTCTGTTGAGTGAATATTTGCAGTAAGAATCAATTTTTGGACTCTGAAAATGCTTTTGGGAGAGTTTACTTTTTGGACTCTGAAAGTGCTTCTGAGAGCGTTTCTGGCCTTCCAGTGAAAAGTCTGTGTTGAGTGAATATTTGCAGTAAGAATCAATTTTTTGGACTCTGAAAATGCATTTGAGAGCGTTTCTGGCCTTTTACTGGAAACTCTGTGTTGAGTGAATATCTGCACTAAGAATCACTTTTTTGGACTCAGAAAGTGCATTTGAGAGCGTTTCTGGCCTTCCAGTGAAAAGTCTGTGTTGAGTGAATATTTGCAGTAAGAATCAATTTTTTGGACTCTGAAAGTGCATTTGAGAGCGTTTCTGGCCTTTTACTGGAAACTCTGTGTTGAGTGAATATCTGCACTAAGAATCACTTTTTGGACTCTGAAAGTGCATTTGAGAGCATTTCTGGCCTTCCAGTGGAAACTCTGTGTTGAGTGAATATTTGCAGTAAGAATCACTTTTTGGACTCTAAAAGTGCATTTGAGAGCATTTCTGGCCTTCCAGTGAAAAGTCTGTGTTGAGTGAATATCTGCACTAACAATCACTTTTTGGACTCTGAAAGTGCATTTGAGAGCATTTCTGGCCTTCCAGTGGAAACTCTGTGTTGAGTGAATATCTGCACTAAGAATCACTGTTTTGGACTCTGAAAGTGCTTTTGAGAGCGTTTCTGGCCTTCAGTGGAAACTCTGTGTTGAGTTGAATATTTGCACTAAGAATCAATTTTTGGACTCTAAAAGTGCATTTGAGAGCGTTTCTGGACTTCCAGTGAAGCGTTTCTCTGTGTTGAGTGAATATTTGCAGTAAGAATCAATTTTTGGACTCTGAAAATGCTTTTGAGAGCGTTTCTGGCCTTTTCTGGAAACTCTGTGTTGAGTGAATATCTGCACTAAGAATCACTTTTGGACTCTGAAAGTGCATTTGAGAGCGTTTCTGGCCTTCCAGTGGAAACTCTGTGTTGAGTGAATATTTGCAGTAAGAATCACTTTTTTGGACTCTGAAAGTGCTTTTGAGAGCGTTTCTGGCCTTCAGGAAACTCTGTGTTGAGTGAATATCTGCACTAAGAATCACTTTTTGGACTCAGAAAGTGCATTTGAGAGCGTTTCTGGCCTTCCAGTGAAAACTCTGTGTTGAGTGAATATTTGCAGTAAGAAATCATTTTTGGACTCTGAAAATGCATTTGAGAGCGTTTCTGGCCTTTTACTGGAAACTCTGTGTTGAGTGAATATCTGCACTAAGAATCACTTTTTGGACTCTAGAAAGTGCATTTGAGAGCGTTTCTGGCCTTCCAGTGGAAACTCTGTGTTGAGTGAATATTTGCAGTAAGAATCACTTTTTGGACTCTGAAAATGCATTTGAGAGCGTTTCTGGCCTTTTACTGGAAACTCTGTGTTGAGTGAATATCTGCACTAAGAATCACTTTTTGGACTCTGAAAGTGCATTTGAGAGCGTTTCTGGCCTTCAGTGAAAAGTCTGTGTTGAGTGAATATTTGCAGTAAGAATCAATTTTTGGACTCTGAAAGTGCATTTGAGAGCGTTTCTGGCCTTTTACTGGAAACTCTGTGTTGAGTGAATATCTGCACTAAGAATCACTTTTTGGACTCTGAAAGTGCATTTGAGAGCATTTCTGGCCTTCCAGTGAAAACTCTGTGTTGAGTGAATATCTGCACTAAGAATCACTTTTTGGACTCTGAAAGTGCATTTGAGAGCGTTTCTGGCCTTCCAGTGAAAAGTCTGTGTTGAGTGAATATCTGCAGTAAGAATCTCTTTTTGGACTCTGAAAGTGCATTTGAGAGCGTTTCTGGCCTTCCAGTGGAAACTCTGTGTTGAGTGAATATCTGCACTAAGAATCACTGTTTTGGACTCTGAAAGTGCATTTGAGAGCGTTTCTGGCCTTTTACTGGAAACTCTGTGTTGAGTGAATATCTGCAGTAAGAATCACTTTTTTGGACTCTGAAAGTGCTTTTGAGAGCGTTTCTGCCTTCCAGTGCAAAGTCTGTGTTGAGTGAATATTTGCAGTAAGAATCACTTTTTTGGACTCTGAAAATGCTTTTGAGAGCGTTTCTGGCCTTCCACTGGAAACTCTGTGTTGAGTGAATATCTGCACTAAGAATCACTTTTTTGACTCTGAAAGTGCATTTGAGAGCGTTTCTGGCCTTTACTGGAAACTCTGTGTTGAGTGAATATCTGCACTAAGAATCAATTTTTTGGACTCTGAAAATGCATTTGAGAGCGTTTCTGGCCTTTTACAGGAAACTCTGTGTTGAGTGAATATCTGCACTAACAATCACTTTTTGGACTCTGAAAGTGCATTTGAGAGCGTTTCTGGCCTTCCAGTGAAAAGTCTGTGTTGAGTGAATATTTGCAGTAAGAATCAATTTTTGGACTCTGAAAGTGCTTTTGAGAGCGTTTCTGGCCTTTTACTGGAAACTCTGTGTTGAGTGAATATCTGCACTAAGAATCACTTTTTGGACTCAGAAAGTGCTTTTGAGAGCGTTTCTGGCTTTTCAGTGAAACTCTGTGTTGAGTGAATATCTGCACTAAGAATCACTTTTTGGACTCTGAAAGTGCATTTGAGAGCATTTCTGGCCTTCCAGTGGAAACTCTGTGTTGAGTGAATATCTGCACTAAGAATCACTTTTTGGACTCAGAAAAGTGCATTTGAGAGCGTTTCTGGCCTTCCACTGGAAACTCTGTGTTGAGTGAATATCTGCACTAACAATCAATTTTTTGGACTCTGAAAGTGCATTTGAGAGCGTTTCTGGCCTTTCAGTGAAAAGTCTGTGTTGAGTGAATATCTGCACTAAGAATCACTTTTTGGACTCTGAAAATGCATTTGAGAGCGTTTCTGGCATTTCACTGGAAACTCTGTGTTGAGTGAATATCTGCACTAAGAATCACTTTTTGGACTCTGAAAGTGCATTTGAGAGCGTTTCTGGCCTTCAGTGGAAACTCTGTGTTGAGTGAATATTTGCAGTAAGAATCAATTTTTGGACTCTGAAAATGCATTTGAGAGCGTTTCTGGCCTTCCACTGGAAACTCTGTGTTGAGTGAATATCTGCACTAAGAATCACTTTTTGGACTCTGAAAGTGCATTTGAGAGCGTTTCTGGCCTTCCAGTGAAAACTCTGTGTTGAGTGAATATTTGCAGTAAGAATCAATTTTTGGACTCTGAAAGTGCTTTTGAGAGCGTTTCTGGCCTTCAGTGGAAACTCTGTGTTGAGTGAATATCTGCACTAAGAATCACTTTTTTTGGACTCTGAAAGTGCATTTGAGAGCATTTCTGGCCTTCCAGTGGAAACTCTGTGTTGAGTGAATATTTGCAGTAAGAATCATTTTTGGACTCTGAAAATGCATTTGAGAGCGTTTCTGGCCTTCCAGTGGAAACTCTGTGTTGAGTGAATATCTGCACTAAGAATCACTTTTTGGACTCTGAAAGTGCATTTGAGAGCGTTTCTGGCCTTCCAGTGGAAACTCTGTGTTGAGTGAATATTTGCAGTAAGAATCACTTTTTTGGACTCTGAAAGTGCATTTGAGAGCGTTTCTGGCCTTCCAGTGGAAACTCTGTGTTGAGTGAATATCTGCAGTAAGAATCACTTTTTGGACTCTGAAAAGTGCATTTGAGAGCGTTTCTGGCCTTCCAGTGAAAACTCTGTGTTGAGTGAATATCTGCACTAAGAATCAATTTTTGGACTCTGAAAGTGCATTTGAGAGCGTTTCTGGCCTTTCAGTGGAAACTCTGTGTTGAGTGAATATTTGCACTAAGAATCACTTTTTGGACTCTGAAAGTGCATTTGAGAGCGTTTCTGGCCTTTTACTGGAAACTCTGTGTTGAGTGAATATCTGCACTAAGAATCACTTTTTGGACTCTGAAAGTGCATTTGAGAGCGTTTCTGGCCTTTTCAGGAAAGTCTGTGTTGAGTGAATATCTGCACTAAGAATCACTTTTTGGACTCTGAAAGTGCATTTGAGAGCGTTTCTGGCCTTTTACTGGAAACTCTGTGTTGAGTGAATATCTGCACTAAGAATCACTTTTTGGACTCTGAAAGTGCATTTGAGAGCGTTTCTGGCCTTCCAGTGGAAAGTCTGTGTTGAGTGAATATTTGCAGTAAGAATCAACTTTTTGGACTCTGAAAATGCATTTGAGAGCGTTTCTGGCCTTTTACTGGAAACTCTGTGTTGAGTGAATATTTGCAGTAAGAATCAATTTTTGGACTCTGAAAATGCATTTGAGAGCGTTTCTGGCCTTTTACTGGAAACTCTGTGTTGAGTGAATATCTGCACTAAGAATCACTTTTTTGGACTCTGAAAGTGCATTTGAGAGCGTTTCTGGCCTTCCAGTGAAAATTCTGTGTTGAGTGAATATCTGCACTAACAATCACTTTTTTTGGACTCTGAAAGTGCTTCTGAGAGCGTTTCTGGCCTTCCAGTGAAAATTCTGTGTTGAGTGAATGTTTGCAGTAAGAATCACCTTTTTGGACTCTAAAAGTGCTTTTGAGAGCATTTCTGGCCTTCCAGTGGAAACTCTGTGTTGAGTGAATATCTGCACAAAGAATCACTGTTTTGGACTCAGAAAGTGCTTCTGAGAGCGTTTCTGGCCTTTTACTGGAAACTCTGTGTTGAGTGAATATCTGTACTAACAATCACTTTTTTGGACTCTGAAAGTGCTTTTGAGAGCATTTCTGGCCTTCCAGTGGAAACTCTGTGTTGAGTGAATATCTGCACTAAGAATCACTGTTTTGGACTTAGAAAATGCATTTG
>JAFDVH010000031.1:307841-399552 GCA_019176425.1 Megalops atlanticus | reverse complement strand
GTGTTAGTGCAAATATTCACAACACAGAGTTTCAGTAAAAGGCCAGAAACGCTTTCAAATCAACTTTCTGAGTACAAAAGTGATTCTTATACCCAGATATTCACTCAACACAGAGTTTCCACTGGAAGGCCAGAAAGCGCTCTCAAATCACTTTCAGATCCAAAAAGTGTTACTCAGCGCAGGTATTCACTCAACACAGAGTTTACACTGGAAGGTCAAGCAGTCTCAAATACACTTTCAGAGTCCAAAAGGGATTCTTACTGCAGATATTCACTCAACACAGGTTTCACTGGAAGGCCAGAAACGCTCTCAAATGCACTTTCAGAGTCCAAAAAGTGATTCTTAGTGCAGATATTCACTCAACACAGAGTTTCCAGTAAAATGCCAGAAATGTTCTCAGAAGCACTTTTTGAGTCCAAAAAGTGATTCTTAGTGCTGATATTCACTCAACACAGAGTTTCAACTGGAAATCCAGAAACGCTCTCAAATGCACTTTCAGATTCCAAAAAAGTGATTCTTAGTGCAGATATTCACTCAACTCAGAGTTCCCACTGGAAGGCCAGAAACGCTCTCAAATGCACTTTCAGAGTCCAAAAAAGTGAGTGTTAGTGCAAATATTCACTCAACACAGAGTTTACACTGGAAGGTCAGAAACGGTCTCAAATACACTTTCAGAGTCCAAAAAAGGGATTCTTACTGCAGATATTCATTCAACACAGAGTTTACACTGGAAGGCCAGTAACGCTCTCAAATGCACTTTCAGATCCAAAAAAGTGTTACTCAGCGCAGGTATTCACTCAACACAGAGTTTCCACCTGAAGGCCAGAAACGATCTCAGAAGCACTTTCTGAACCAAAAAAGGGATTCTTACTGCAGATATTCAATCAACACAGAGTTTCCACTAGAAGGCCAGAAACGCTCTCAAATGCACTTTTAGAGTACAAATAAGTGATTGTTAGTGCAGATATTCACTCAACAAAGAGTTTACACTGGAAGGCCAGAACGCTCTCAAATGCCACTTTCAGAGTCCAAAAAGTGATTCTTAGTGCAGATATTCACTCAACACACAGTTTCCACTGGAAGGCCAGAAAACGCTTTCAAATGAACTCTCTGAGTACAAAAAAGTGATTCTTATAGCAGATATTCACTCAACACAGAGTTTCCAGTAAAAGGCCAGAAACGCTTTCAAATGAACTTTCTGAGTACAAAAAAGTGATTCTTATAGCAGATATTCACTCAACACAGAGTTTCCACTGGAAGGCCAGAAACGCTCTCAAATGCACTTTCAGATCAAAAGAGTGTTACTCAGTGCAGGTATTCACTCAACACAGAGTTTACACTAGATGGCCAGAAACGCTCTCAAATGCACTTTCAGAGTCCAAAAAAGGGATTCTTAGTGCAGATATTCACTCAACACAGAGTTTCCAGTAAAAGGCTAGAAACGCTTTCAAATGAACTCTCTGAGTACAAAAAAGTGATTGTTAGTGCAGATATTCATTCAACACAGAGTTTCCTCTGAAGGCCAACGCTCTCAGAAGCACTTTCAGAGTCCAAAAAGTGATTCTTAGTGCTGATATTCACTCAACCCAGACTTTCCACTAGAAGGCCAGAAACGCTCTCAAATGCACTTTCAGATTCCAAAAAAGTGATTCTTAGTGCAGATATTCACTCAACTCAGAGTTCCCACTGGAAGGCCAGAAACGCTCTCAAATGCACTTTTAGGTCAAAAAGTGATTGTTAAGTGCTGATATTCACTCAACACAGAGTTTCCCTAGAAGGCCAGAAAGCTCTCTAATGCACTTTCAGAGTCCAAAAAATGATTCTTAGTGCAGGTATTCACTCAACACAGAGTTTACACTAGATGTCCAGAAACGCTCTCAAATGCAGTTTCAGAGTCCAAAAAAGGGATTCTTACTGCAGATATTCACTCAACACACAGTTTCCACTTGAAGGCCATAAACGCTTTCAAATGAACTCTCTGAGTACAAAAAAGTGATTCTTATAGCAGATATTCACTCAACACAGAGTTTCCAGTAAAAGGCCAGAAACGCTTTCAAATGAACTTTCTGAGTACAAAAAAGTGATTCTTATAGCAGATATTCACTCAACACAGAGTTTCCCCTGGAAGGCCAGAAACGCTCTCAAATGCACTTTCAGATCCAAAAAAGTGTTACTCAGTGCAGATATTCATTCAACACAGAGTTTCCACTGGAATGCCAGAAACGCTCTCAAATACACTTTCAGAGTCCAAAAAAGTGATTCTTAGTGCTGATATTCACTCAACACAGACTTTCCACTAGAAGGCCAGAAACTCTCTCAAATGCACTTTCAGATTCCAAAAAAGTGATTCTTAGTGCAGATATTCACTCAACTCAGAGTTCCCACTGGAAGGCCAGAACGCTCTCAAATGCACTTTAGGAGTCCAAAAGTGATTGTTAGTGCTGATATTCACTCAACACAGAGTTTCCCTAGAAGTCCAGAAACGCTATCAAATGCACTTTCAGAGTCCAAAAAAGTGATTCTTAGTGCAGGTATTCCTCAACACAGAGTTTACACTAGATGGCCAGAAACGTCCCTTATGCACTTTCTGAGAAAAAAAAATGATTGTTAGTGCAGATATTCATTCAACACAGTTTCCACTGGAAGGCCAGAAACGCTTTCAAATGAACTCTCTGAGTACAAAAAAAGTGATTCTTATGGCAGATATTCACTCAACACAGAGTTTTCCACTAGAAGGCCAGAAACGCTCTCAAATGCACATTTAGAGTCCAAAAGTGATTAATAGTGCAGATATTCACTCAACACACAGTTTACACTGGAGCGTTACTGGCCAGTAACGCTCAGAGATGAACTTTCGGAGTCCAAAAAAGTGATTGTTAGTTCTGATATTCACTCAACACAGAGTTTCCACTGGAAGGCCAGAAACGCTCTCAAATGCATTTTTCATATCCAAAAAAGTGTTACTCCAGTGCAGGTATTCACTCAACACAGGGTTTACACTAGATGGCCAGAAACGCTCTCAAATGCACTTTCAGAGTCCAAAAAAGGGATTTTTACTGCAGATATTCACTCAACACAGAGTTTCCACTGGAAGGCCAGAAACGCTCTCAGAAGCACTTTTTTGTCCAAAACAGTGATTCTTAGTGCAGATATTAACTCAACACAGAGTTTCCACTAGAAGGCCAGAAACGCTGCAAATGCACTTTCAGAGTCCAAAAAGTGATTCTTAGTGCAGATATTCACTCAACACAGAGTTTCCAGTAAAAGGCCAGAAACGCTTTCAAATGCACTTTCTGAGTACAAAAAGTGATTGTTAGTGCTGATATTCACTCAACACAGAGTTTCCCCAGAAGGCCAGAAACGCTCTCAAATGCACTTTCAGAGTACAAAAAGTGATTCTTAGTGCAGATATTCACTCAACACAGAGTTTCCACTGGAAGGCCAGAAACGCTCTCAAATGCACTTTCAGAGTCCAAAAAGTGAGTGTTAGTGCAGATATTCATTCAACACAGAGTTTCCACTGGAAGGCCAGAAACGCTTTCAAATGAACTCTCTGAGTACAAAAAGTGATTCTTATGGCAGATATTCACTCAACACAGAGTTTCACTGGGGCGCCAGAAACGCTCTCAAATGCACTTTCAGAGTCCAAAAAAGGGATTTTTACTGCAGATATTCACTCAACACAGAGTTTCCACTAGAAGGCCAGAAACGCTTTCAAATGCACTTTCTGAGTACAAAAAAATGATTCTTACAGCAGATATTCACTCAACACAGAGGTTCCACTAGATGGCCAGAAACGCTCTCAAATGCACTTTCAGAGTCCAAAAAAGGGATTCTTATTGCAGATATTCACTCAACACAGAGTTTCCCCTAGAAGGCCAGAAACGCTCTCAAATGCACTTTCTGAGTCCAAAAAAGTGATTCTTAGTGCAGATATTCACTCAACACAGAGTTTCCACTGGAAGGCCAGAAACGCTCTCAAATGCACTTTCAGAGTCCAAAAAAGTGAGTGTTAGTGCAAATATTCACTCAACACAGAGTTTCCAGTAAAAGGTCAGAAACGCTCTCAGAAGCACTTACTGAGTCCAAAAAAGGGATTCTTACTGCAGATATTCACTCAACATAGAGTTTCCACTGGAAGGCCAGTAACGCTCCCTTATGCACTTTCTGAGAGCAAAAAAATGATTGTTAGTGCAGATATTCATTCAACACAAAGTTTCCACTGGAAGGCCAGAAACTTTCAAATGAACTCTCTGAGTACAAAAAAAGTGATTCTTATGGCAGATATTCACTCAACACAGAGTTTCCACTAGAAGGCCAGAAACGCTCTCAAATGCACATTTAGAGTCCAAAAAAGTGATTAATAGTGCAGATATTCACTCAACACAGAGTTTACACTGGAGCGTTACTGGCCAGTGCGCTCAGAGATGAACTTTCGGAGTCCAAAAAGTGATTGTTAGTGCTGATATTCACTCAACACAGAGTTTCCACTGGAAGGCCAGAAACGCTCTCAAATGCATTTTCATATCCAAAAAAGTGTTACTCAGTGCAGGTATTCACTCAACACAGAGTTTACACTAGATGGCCAGAAAACGCTCTCAAATGCACTTTCAGAGTCCAAAAAAGGGATTTTTACTGCAGATATTCACTCAACACAGAGTTTCCACTGGAAGGCCAGAAACGCTCTCGAATGTACTTTTAGAGTCCAAAAAAGTGATTCTTAGTGCAGATATTCACTCAACATAGAGTTTCCACTGGAAGGCCAGAAACGCTCTCAAATGCACTTTCAGTGTCCAAAACAGTGATTGTTAGTGCAGATATTCACTCAACACATTATTTCCAGTAAAAGGCCAGAAACGCTCTCAGAAGCACTTTTTAGTCCAAAACAGTGATTCTTAGTGCAGATATTAACTCAACACAGAGTTTCCACTAGAAGGCCTGACATCTGCAAAATGCACTTTCAGAGTCCAAAAAGTGATTCTTAGTGCAGATATTCACTCAACACAGAGTTTCCAGTAAAAGGCCAGAAACGCTTTCAAATGCACTTTAAGAGTCCAAAAAAGTGATTGTTACTACAGATATTCACTCAACACAGACTTTTCACTGGAAAGCCAGTACTCTCAAATGCACTTTTATAGTCCAAAAAATTGATTCTTACTGCAGATATTCACTCAACACAGAGTTTCCTGGAGAATGCCAGAAACTCTATCAGAAGCACTTTCTAAGTCCAAAACAGTGATTCTTAGTGCAGATATTCACTCAACACAGATTTTCACTGGAAGGCCAGAAACGCTCTCAAATGCATTTTCAGAGTCTAAACAATTGATTCTTACTGAAAATATTCACTCAACACAGACTTTTCCCTGGAAGGCGAAACGCTCTCAGAAGCACTTTCTGAGTCCAAAACAGTGATTCTTAGTGCAGATATTCACTCAACACAGAATTTTCACTGGAAGGCCAGAAACGCTCTCAAATGCATTTTCTGAGTCCAAAAAAGTGATTGTTAGTGCAGATATTCACTCAACACAGAGTTTCCAGTAAAAGGCCAGAAACGCTCTCAAATGCACTTTTAGAGTCCAAAAAAGTGATTCAGTGCAGATATTCACTCAACACAGAGTTTCCAGTAAAAGGCCAGAAACGCTCTCAAATGCACTTTCAGAGTCCAAAAAAGTGATTCAGTGCAGATATTCACTCAACACAGAGTTTCCACTAGAAGGCCAGAAACGCTCTCAAATGCACTTTCAGAGTCCAAAAAAATGATTCTTAGTGCAGGTATTCACTCAACACAGAGTTTACACTAGATGTCCAGAAACGCTCTCAAATGCAGTTTCAGAGTCCAAAAAAGGGATTCTTACTGCAGATATTCACTCAACACACAGTTTCCACTTAAAGGCCATAAACGCTTTCAAATGAACTCTCTGAGTACAAAAAAGTGATTCTTATAGCAGATATTCACTCAACACAGAGTTTCCAGTAAAAGGCCAGAAACGCTTTCAAATGAACTTTCTGAGTACAAAAAGTGATTCTTATAGCAGATATTCACTCAACACAGAGTTTCCCCTGGAAGGCCAGAAAAACTCTCAAATGCACTTTCAGATCCAAAAAGTGTTACTCAGTGCAGATATTCATTCAACACAGAGTTTCCACTGGAATGCCAGAAACGCTCTCAAATACACTTTCAGAGTCCAAAAAAGTGATTCTTAGTGCTGATATTCACTCAACACAGACTTTCCACTAGAAGGCCAGAAACTCTCTCAAATGCACTTTCAGATTCCAAAAAAGTGATTCTTAGTGCAGATATTCACTCAACTCAGAGTTCCCACTGGAAGGCCAGAAACGCTCTCAAATGCACTTTAGGAGTCCAAAAAAGTGATTGTTAGTGCTGATATTCACTCAACACAGAGTTTCCCCTAGAAGTCCAGAAACGCTATCAAATGCACTTTCAGAGTCCAAAAAAGTGATTCTTAGTGCAGGTATTCACTCAACACAGAGTTTACACTAGATGGCCAGAAACGCTCCCTTATGCACTTTCTGAGAGAAAAAAAATGATTGTTAGTGCAGATATTCATTCAACACAGTTTCCACTGGAAGGCCAGAAACGCTTTCAAATGAACTCTCTGAGTACAAAAAAGTGATTCTTATGGCAGATATTCACTCAACACAGAGTTTCCACTAGAAGGCCAGAAACGCTCTCAAATGCACATTTAGAGTCCAAAAAAGTGATTAATAGTGCAGATATTCACTCAACACACAGTTTACACTGGGCGTTACTGGCCAGTAACGCTCAGAGATGAACTTTCGAGTCCAAAAGTGATTGTTAGTGCTGATATTCACTCAACACAGAGTTTCACTGGAAGGCCAGAAACGCTCTCAAATGCATTTTCATATCCAAAAAGTGTTACTCAGTGCAGGTATTCACTCAACACAGGGTTTACACTAGATGGCCAGAGAAACGCTCTCAAATGCACTTTCAGAGTCCAAAAAGGGATTTTTACTGCAGATATTCACTCAACACAGAGTTTCCACTGGAAGGCCAGAAACGCTCTCAGAAGCACTTTTTTGTCCAAAACAGTGATTCTTAGTGCAGATATTAACTCAACACAGAGTTTCCACTAGAAGGCCAGAAACGCTCGCAAATGCACTTTCAGAGTCCAAAAAAGTGATTCTTAGTGCAGATATTCACTCAACACAGAGTTTCCAGTAAAAGGCCAGAAACGCTTTCAAATGCACTTTCTGAGTACAAAAAAGTGATTGTTAGTGCTGATATTCACTCAACACAGAGTTTCCCCCAGAAGGCCAGAAACGCTCTCAAATGCACTTTCAGAGTACAAAAAAGTGATTCTTAGTGCAGATATTCACTCAACACAGAGTTTCCACTGGAAGGCCAGAAACGCTCTCAAATGCACTTTCAGAGTCCAAAAAAGTGAGTGTTAGTGCAGATATTCATTCAACACAGAGTTTCCACTGGAAGGCCAGAAACGCTTTCAAATGAACTCTCTGAGTACAAAAAAGTGATTCTTATGGCAGATATTCACTCAACACAGAGTTTCCACTGGAAGGCCAGAAACGCTCTCAAATGCACTTTCAGAGTCCAAAAAAGGGATTTTTACTGCAGATATTCACTCAACACAGAGTTTCCACTAGAAGGCCAAGCGCTTTCAAATGCACTTTCTGAGTACAAAAAAATGATTCTTACAGCAGATATTCACTCAACACAGAGGTTCCACTAGATGGCCAGAAACGCTCTCAAATGCACTTTCAGAGTCCAAAAAAGGGATTCTTATTGCAGATATTCACTCAACACAGAGTTTCCCCTAGAAGGCCAGAAACGCTCTCAAATGCACTTTCTGAGTCCAAAAAAGTGATTCTTAGTGCAGATATTCACTCAACACAGAGTTTCCACTGGAAGGCCAGTAACGCTCTCAAATGCACTTTCAGAGTCCAAAAAAGTGAGTGTTAGTGCAAATATTCACTCAACACAGAGTTTCCAGTAAAAGGTCAGAAACGCTCTCAGAAGCACTTACTGAGTCCAAAAAAGGGATTCTTACTGCAGATATTCACTCAACATAGAGTTTCCACTGGAAGGCCAGTAACGCTCCCTTATGCAGTTTCTGAGAGCAAAAAAATGATTGTTAGTGCAGATATTCATTCAACACAAAGTTTCCACTGGAAGGCCAGAAACGCTTTCAAATGAACTCTCTGAGTACAAAAAAGTGATTCTTATGGCAGATATTCACTCAACACAGAGTTTCCACTAGAAGAAACGCTCTCAAATGCACATTTAGAGTCCAAAAAGTGATTAATAGTGCAGATATTCACTCAACACAGAGTTTACACTGGAGCGTTACTGGCCAGTAACGCTCAGAGATGAACTTTCGGAGTCCAAAAAAGTGATTGTTAGTGCTGATATTCACTCAACACAGAGTTTCCACTGGAAGGCCAGAAACGCTCTCAAATGCATTTTCATATCCAAAAAAGTGTTACTCAGTGTAGGTATTCACTCAACACAGAGTTTACACTAGATGGCCAGAAACGCTCTCAAATGCACTTTCAGAGTCCAAAAAAGGGATTTTTACTGCAGATATTAACTCAACACAGAGTTTCCACTGGAAGGCCAGAAACGCTCTCGAATGTACTTTTAGAGTCCAAAAAAGTGATTCTTAGTGCAGATATTCACTCAACATAGAGTTTCCACTGGAAGGCCAGAAACGCTCTCAAATGCACTTTCAGTGTCCAAAACAGTGATTGTTAGTGCAGATATTCACTCAACACATTATTTCCAGTAAAAGGCCAGAAACGCTCTCAGAAGCACTTTTAGTCCAAAACAGTGATTCTTAGTGCAGATATTAACTCAACACAGAGTTTCCACTAGAAGGCCTGAATTTCTCGCAAATGCACTTTCAGAGTCCAAAAAGTGATTCTTAGTGCAGATATTCACTCAACACAGAGTTTCCAGTAAAAAAGGCCAGAAACGCTTTCAAATGCACTTTCTGAGTACAAAAAAGTGATTCTTACAGCAGATATTCACTCAACACAGTGTTTCCAGTAAAAGGTCAGAAACGCTCTCAGAAGCACTTACTGAGTCCAAAAAATTGATTCTTACTGCAAATATTCACTCAACAGAGAGTTTCCACTAGAAGGCCAGAAACGCTCTCAAATGCACTTTCAGAGTCCAAAAAAGTGATTCTTAGTGCAGATATTCACTCAACACAGAGTTTCCAGTAAAAGGCCAGAAACGCTCTCAAATGCATTTTCAGAGTCCAAAAAATTAGTTCTTACTGCAAATATTCACTCAACACAGAATTTTCACTGGAAGGCCAGAAACGCTCTCAAATGCACTTTCTGAGTCTAAAAAAGTGATTCTTAGTGCAGATATTCACTCAACACAGAGTTTCCAGTAAAAGGCCAGAAACGCTCTCAAATGCATTTTAGGAGTCCAAAACATTGATTCTTACTGCAAATATTCACTCAACAGAGAGTTTCCACTAGAAGGCCAGAAACGCTCTCAAATGCACTTTCAGAGTCCAAAAAAGTGATTGTTAGTGCAGATATTCACTCAACACAGATTTTCCAGTAAAAGGCCAGAAACGCACTCAGAAGCACTTTCTGAGCCACAAAAGTAATTCTTAGTGCAGATATTCACTCAACACAGAGTTTCCTGTAAATGGCCAGAATCGCTCTCAAATGCATTTTCAGAGTCCAAAAAATTGATTCTTACTGCAAATATTCACTCAACAGAGAGTTTCCACTGGAAGGCCAGAAATGCTCTCAAATGCACTTTAAGAGTCCAAAAAAGTGATTGTTACTACAGATATTCACTCAACACAGACTTTTCACTGGAAAGCCAGTACTCTCAAATGCACTTTTATAGTCCAAAAAATTGATTCTTACTGCAGATATTCACTCAACACAGAGTTTCCTGGAGAATGCCAGAAACTCTATCAGAAGCACTTTCTAAGTCCAAAACAGTGATTCTTAGTGCAGATATTCACTCAACACAGATTTTCACTGGAAGGCCAGAAACGCTCTCAAATGCATTTTCAGAGTCTAAACAATTGATTCTTACTGAAAATATTCACTCAACACAGACTTTTCCTGGAAGGCCAGAAACGCTCTCAGAAGCACTTTCTGAGTCCAAAACAGTGATTCTTAGTGCAGATATTCACTCAACACAGATTTTCACTGGAAGGCCAGAAACGCTCTCAAATGCACTTTCAGAGCCCAAAAAAGTGTTCAGTGCAGATATTCACTCAACACAGAGTTTCCACTAGAAGGCCAGAAACGCTCTCAAATGCATTTTCAGAGTCCAAAAAATTGATTCTTACTGCAAATATTCACTCAACACAGAGTTTCCAGTAAAAAGCCAGAAACACTCTCAAATGCACTTTCAGAGTCCAAAAAAGTGATTGTTAGTGCAGATATTCACTCAACACAGAGTTTCCATTAAAGGGCCAGAAACGCTCTCAAATGCATTTTCAGAGTCCTAAAAATTGATTCTTACTGCAAATATTCACTCAAAACAGACTTTTCACTGGAAGGCTAGAAACGCTCTCAGAAGCAGTTTCAGAGTCCAAAAAAGTGATTCTTAGTGCAGATATTCACTCAACACAGAGTTTCCAGTAAAAGGACAGAAATGCTCTCAAATGCACTTTCAGGGTCCAAAAAATTGATTCTTACTGCAAATATTCACTCAACAGAGAGTTTCCAGTGGAAAGCCAGAAATGCTCTCAAATGCACTTTTAGAGTCCAAAAAATTGATTCTTACTGCAGATATTAACTCAACACAGAGATTCCTGGAGAATGCCAGAAACTCTCTCAGAAGCACTTTCTAAGTCCAAAACAGTCATTCTTAGTGCAGATATTCACTCAACACAGAGTTTCCAGTAAAGGCCAGAAACGCTCTCACATGCATTTCAGAGTCCAAAAATTTGATTCTTACTGCAAATATTCACTCAACACAGACTTTGCACTGGAAGGCCAGAAACGCTCTCAGAAGCACTTTCAGAGTCCAAAAAAGTGATTGTTAGTGCAGATATTCACTCAACACAGAGTTTCCACTGGAAGGCCAGAAACACTCTCAAATGTATTTTGAGTCCCAAAAAGTGATTGTTAGGGCAGATATTCACTCAACACAGAGTTTCCAGTAAAAAGGCCAGAAACGCTCTCAGAAGAACTCTCTGAGTACAAAAAAGTGATTCTTATGCAGATATTCACTCAACACAGAGTTTCCAGTAAAGGGCCAGAAACGCTCTCAAAGGCATTTTCAGAGTCCAAAACATTCATTCTTACTGCAAATATTCACTCAACACAGACTTTTCACTGAAAGGCCAGAAACGCTCTCAGAAGCACTTTCAGAGTCCAAAAAAGTGATCCTTAGTGCAGATATTCATTCAACACAGAGTTTCCAGTAAAAGGCCAGAAACGCTCTCAACTGCATTTTCAGAGTCCAAAAAATTGATTCTTACTGCAAATATTCACTCAACACAGAGTTTCCAGTAAAAGGACAGAAACGCTCTCAAATGCACTTTCAGAGTCCAAAAAAGTGATTGTGAGTGCAGATATTCACTCAACACAGACTTTCCAGTAAAGGGCCAGAAACACTCTGAAATGCATTTTCAGAGTCCAAAAATTTGATTCTTACTGCAAATATTTTCTCAACACAGACTTTGCACTGGAAGAACAGAAACGCTCTCAGAAGCACTTTCAGGGTCCAAAGTGATTCTTAGTAAAGATATTCACTCAACACAGAGTTTCATGTAAAGGGTCAGAATCGGTCTCAAATGCACTTTCAGAGTCCAAAAAATTGATTTAGTGCAGATATTCACTCAACACAGAGATTCCTGGAGAATGCCAGAAACTCACTCAGAAGCACTTTCTAAGTCCAAAACAGTGATTCTTAGTGCAGATATTCACTCAACACAGAGTTTCCACTGGAAGGCCAGAAATGCTCTCAAATGCACTTTCAGAGTCCAAAAAAGTGATTGTTAGTACAGATATTCACTCAACACAGAGTTTCCAGTAAAGGGCCAGAAACACTCTCAAATGCATTTTCAGAGTCCAAAAATTTGATTCTTACTGCTAATATTCACTCAACACAGACTTTGCACTGGAAGAACAGAAACGCTCTCAGAAGCACTTTCAGAGTCCAAAAAAGTGATTCTTAGTGCAGATATTCACTCCACACAGAGTTTCCAGTAAAAGGCCAGAAACGCTCTCAAATGCATTTTCAGAGTCCAAAAAATTGATTCTTACTGCAAATATTCACTCAACACAGAGTTTCCAGTAAAAGGCCAGAAATGCTCTCAAATGCACTTTTAGAATCCAAAAAAGTGATTCTTAGTGCAGATATTCACTCAACACAGAGTTTCCTGTAAAAGGCCAGAAACGCTCTCAAATGCATTTTCAGAGTCCAAAAAATTGATTCTTACTGCAAATATTCACTCAACACAGAGTTTCCAGTAAAAGGCCAGAAACGCTCTCAAATGCATTTCAGAGACCTAAAAATTGATTCTTGCTGCAAATATTCCCTCAACACAGACTTTTCACTGGAAAGCCAGAAACGCTCTCAAATGCACTTTCTGAGTCTAGAAAAGTGATTCTTAGTGCAGATATTCAGTCAACACAGAGTTTCCAGTAAAAGGCCAGAAACGCTCTCAAATGCATTTTCAGAGTCCAAAAAATTGATTCTTACTGCAAATATTCACTCAACAGAGAGTTTCCACTAGAAGGCCAGAAACGCTCTCAAATGCACTTTCAGAGTCCGAAAAAGTGATTGTTAGTGCAGATATTCACTCAACACAGAGTTTCCAGTAAAAGGCCAGAAACGCTCTCAGAAGCACTTTCTGAGCCAAAAAAGTGATTCTTAGTGCAGATATTCACTCAACACAGAGTTTCCACTGGAAGGCCAGAAACGCTCTCAAATGCACTTTTAGAGTCAAAAAAGTGATTCTTAGTGCAGATATTCTCTCAACACAGAGTTTCCACAGGAAGGCCAGAAACGCTCTCAAATGCACTTTCAGAGTCCAAAAAAGTGATTCTTAGTGCAGATATTCACTCAACACAGAGTTTCCAGTAAAAGGCCAGAAACGCTCTCAAATGCATTTTCAGAGTCCAAAAAATTGATTCTTACTGCAAATATTCACTCAACACAGAGTTTCCAGTAAAAGGCCAGAAACGCTCTCAAATGCACTTTCAGAGTACAAAAAAGTGATTCAGTGCAGATATTCACTCAACACAGAGTTTCCACTAGAAGGCCAGAAACGCTCTCAAATGCATTTTCAGAGTCCAAAAAATTGATTCTTACTGCAAATATTCACTCAACACAGAGTATCCAGTTAAAGGCCAGACACACTCTCAAATGCACTTTCAGAGCCCAAAAAAGTGATTCAGTGCAAATATTCACTCAACAGAGAGTTTCCACTAGAAGGCCAGAAACGCTCTCAAATGCACTTTCAGAGTCCAAAAAAGTGATTGTTAGTGCAGATATTCACTCAACACAGATTTTCCAGTAAAAGGCCAGAAACGCACTCAGAAGCACTTTCTGAGCCAAAAAAGTGATTCTTAGTGCAGATATTCACTCAACTTAGAGTTTCCTGTAAATGGCCAGAATCGCTCTCAAATGCATTTTCAGAGTCCAAAAAATTGATTCTTACTGCAAATATTCACTCAACAGAGAGTTTCCACTGGAAGGCCAGAAATGCTCTCAAATGCACTTTAAGAGTCCAAAAAAGTGATTGTTACTACAGATATTCACTCAACACAGACTTTTCACTGGAAAGCTAGTACTCTCAAATGCACTTTTATAGCCCAAAAAATTGATTCTTACTGCAGATATTCACTCAACACAGAGTTTCCTGGAGAATGCCAGAAACTCTATCAGAAGCACTTTCTAAGTCCAAAACAGTGATTCTTAGTGCAGATATTCACTCAACACAGATTTTCACTGGAAGGCCAGAAACACTCTCAAATGCATTTTCAGAGTCTAAACAATTGATTCTTACTGAAAATATTCACTCAACACAGACTTTTCCCTGGAAGGCCAGAAACGCTCTCAGAAGCACTTTCTGAGTCCAAAACAGTGATTCTTAGTGCAGATATTCACTCAACACAGAATTTTCACTGGAAGGCCAGAAACGCTCTCAAATGCATTTTCTGAGTCCAAAAAAGTGATTGTTAGTGCAGATATTCACTCAACACAGAGTTTCCAGTAAAAGGCCAGAAACGCTCTCAAATGCACTTTCAGAGTCCAAAAAAGTGATTCAGTGCAGATATTCACTCAACACAGAGTTTCCAGTAAAAGGCCAGAAACGCTCTCCAATGCACTTTCAGAGTCCAAAAAAGTGATTCAGTGCTGATATTCACTCAACACAGAGTTTCCACTAGAAGGCCAGAAACGCTCTCAAATGCATTTTCAGAGTCCAAAAAATTGATTCTTACTGCAAATATTCACTCAACACAGAGTATCCAGTTAAAGGCCAGACAAACTCTCAAATGCACTTTCAGAGTCCAAAAAAGTGATTCAGTGCAGATATTCACTCAACACAGATTTTCCAGTAAAAGGCCAGAAACGCTCTCAAATGCATTTTCAGAGTCCAAAAAATTGATTCTTACTGCAAATATTCACTCAACACAGAATTTTCACTGGAAGGCCAGAAACGCTCTCAAATGCACTTTCAGAGTCCAAAAAAGTGATTCTTAGTGCAGATATTCACTCAACACAGAGTTTCCAGTAAAAGGCCAGAAACGCTCTCAAATGCATTTTTCAGAGTCCAAAAAATTGATTCTTACTGCAAATATTCACTCAACACAGAGTTTCCAGTAAAAGGCCAGAAACGCTCTCAAATGCACTTTCAGAGCCCAAAAAAGTGTTCAGTGCAGATATTCACTCAACACAGAGTTTCCACTAGAAGGCAGAAACGCTCTCAAATGCATTTCAGAGTCCAAAAATTGATTCTTACTGCAAATATTCACTCAACACAGAGTTTCCAGTAAAAAGCCAGAAACACTCTCAAATGCACTTTCAGAGTCCAAAAAAGTGATTGTTAGTGCAGATATTCACTCAACACAGAGTTTCCATTAAAGGGCCAGAAACGCTCTCAAATGCATTTTCAGAGTCCTAAAAATTGATTCTTACTGCAAATATTCACTCAAAACAGACTTTTCACTGGAAGGCTAAACGCTCTCAGAAGCAGTTTCAGAGTCCAAAAAGTGATTCTTAGTGCAGATATTCACTCAACACAGAGTTTCCAGTAAAAGGACAGAAATGCTCTCAAATGCATTTTCAGAGTCCAAAAAATTAATTCTTACTGCAAATATTCACTCAACACAGAATATTCACTGGAAGGCCAGAAACGTTCTCAAATGCACTTTCTGAGTCTAAAAAAGTGATTCTTAGTGCAGATATTCACTCAACACAGAGTTTCCAGTAAAAGGCCAGAAACGCTCTCAAATGCATTTTCAGAGTCCAAAAAAGTGATTCTTACTGCAAATATTCACTCAACACAGAGTTTCCAGTTAAAGGCCAGACACACTCTCTAATGCACTTTCAGAGTCCAAAAAGTGATTCAGTGCAGATATTCACTCAACACAGATTTTCCAGTAAAAGGCCAGAAACGCTCTCAAATGCATTTTCAGAGTCCAAAAAATTGATTCTTACTGCAAATATTCACTCAACACAGAGTTTCCAGTAAAAAGCCAGAAACACTCTCAAATGCACTTTCAGAGTCCAAAAAAGTGATTGTTAGTGCAGATATTCACTCAACACAGAGTTTCCAGTAAAGGGCCAGAAACGCTCTCAAATGCATTTTCAGAGTCCTAAAAATTGATTCTTGCTGCAAATATTCACTCAATACAGACTTTTCACTGGAAAGCCAGAAACGCTCTCAAATGCACTTTCTGAGTCTAGAAAAGTGATTCTTAGTGCAGATATTCACTCAACACAGAGTTTCCAGTAAAAGGCCAGAAACGCTCTAAAAATGCATTTTCAGAGTCAAAAATTGATTCTTACTGCAAATATTCACTCAACAGAGTTTCCACTAGAAGGCCACGCTCTCAAATGCACTTTCAGAGAGGTCGAAAAAGTGATTGTTAGTGCAGATATTCACTCAACACAGAGTTTCAGTAAAAGGCCAGAAAACGCTCTCAGAAGCACTTTCTGAGCCAAAAAAGTGATTCTTAGTGCAGATATTCACTCAACACAGAGTTTCCACTGGAAGGCCAGTAACGCTCTCAAATGCACTTTTAGAGTCAAAAAAGTGATTCTTAGTGCAGATATTCTCTCAACACAGAGTTTCCACAGGAAGGCCAGAAACGCTCTCAAATGCACTTTCAGAGTCCAAAAAAGTGATTGTTAGTGCACATATTCACTCAACAAGAGTTTCCAGTAAAAGGCCAGAAACGCTCTCAGAACCACTTTCGGAGTCCAAAAAAGTGATTCAGTGCAGATATTCACTCAACACAGAGTTTCCAGTAAAAGGCCAGAAACGCTCTCAAATGCACTTTCAGAGTCCAAAAAAGTGATTCAGTGCAGATATTCACTCAACACAGAGTTTCCACTAGAAGGCCAGAAACGCTCTCAAATGCATTTTCAGAGTCCAAAAAATTGATTCTTACTGCAAATATTCACTCAACACAGAGTATCCAGTTAAAGGCCAGACACACTCTCAAATGCACTTTCAGAGTCCAAAAAAGTGATTCAGGGCAGATATTCACTCAACACAGATTTACCAGTAAAAGGCCAGAAACGCTCTCAAATGCATTTTCAGAGTCCAAAAAATTGATTCTTACTGCAAATATTCACTCAACACAGAATTTTCACTGGAAGGCCAGAAACGCTCTCAAATGCACTCTCTGAGTCCAAAAAAGTGATTCTTAGTGCAGATATTCACTCAACACAGAGTTTCCAGTAAAAGGCCAGAAACGCTCTCAAATGCATTTTCAGAGTCCAAAAATTGATTCTTACTGCAAATATTCACTCAACACAGAATTTTCACTGGAAGGCCAGAAACGCTCTCAAATGCACTCTCTGAGTCCAAAAAAGTGATTCTTAGTGCAGATATTCACTCAACACAGAGTTTCCAGTAAAAGGCCAGAAACGCTCTCAAATGCATTTTCAGAGTCCAAAAAATTGATTCTTACTGCAAATATTCACTCAACACAGAATTTTCACTGGAAGGCCAGAAACGCTCTCAGAAGCACTTTCAGAGTCCAAAAAAGTGATTCAGTGCAGATATTCACTCAACACAGAGTTTCCACTAGAAGGCCAGAAACGCTCTCAAATGCATTTTCAGAGTCCAAAAAATTGATTCTTACTGCAAATATTCACTCAACACAGAGTATCCAGTTAAAGGCCAGACACACTCTCAAATGCACTTTCAGAGCCCAAAAAAGTGATTCAGTGCAAATATTCACTCAACAGAGAGTTTCCACTAGAAGGCCAGAAACGCTCTCAAATGCACTTTCAGAGTCCAAAAAAGTGATTGTTAGTGCAGATATTCACTCAACACAGAGTTTCCAGTAAGGCCAGAAACTCTCTCAAATGCATTTCAGGGTCCAAAAATTGATTCTTACTGCAAATATTCACTCAACAGAGTTTTCAGTGGAAAGCCAGAAATGCTCTCAAATGCCTTTTAGAGTCCAAAAATTGATTCTTACTGCAGATATTAACTCAACACAGAGATTCCTGGAGAATGCCAGAAACTCTCTCAGAAGCACTTTCTAAGTCCAAAACAGTCATTCTTAGTGCAGATATTCACTCAACACAGAGTTTCCAGTAAAAGGCCAGAAACGCTCTCACATGCATTTTCAGAGTCCAAAAATTTGATTCTTACTGCAAATATTCACTCAACACAGACTTTGCACTGGAAGGCCAGAAACGCTCTCAGAAGCACTTTCAGAGTCCAAAAAAGTGATTGTTAGTGCAGATATTCACTCAACACAGAGTTTCCACTGGAAGGCCAGAAACACTCTCAAATGCATTTTCGGAGTCCAAAAAAGTGATTGTTAGGGCAGATATTCACTCAACACAGAGTTTCCAGTAAAAGGCCAGAAACGCTCTCAGAAGAACTCTCTGAGTACAAAAAAGTGATTCTTATGCAGATATTCACTCAACACAGAGTTTCCAGTAAAGGGCCAGAAACGCTCTCAAAGGCATTTCAGAGTCAAAACATTCATTCTTACTGCAAATATTCACTCAACACAGACTTTTCACTGAAAGGCCAGAAACGCTCTCAGAAGCACTTTCAGAGTCCAAAAAAGTGATCCTTAGTGCAGATATTCATTCAACACAGAGTTTCCAGTAAAAGGCCAGAAACGCTCTCAACTGCATTTTCAGAGTCCAAAAAATTGATTCTTACTGCAAATATTCACTCAACACAGAGTTTCAGTAAAAGGACAGAAACGCTCTCAAATGCACTTTCAGAGTCCAAAAAGTGATTGTGAGTGCAGATATTCACTCAACACAGAGTTTCCAGTAAAGGGCCAGAAACACTCTGAAATGCATTTTCAGAGTCAAAAAATTGATTCTTACTGCAAATATTTACTCAACACAGACTTTGCACTGGAAGAACAGAAACGCTCTCAGAAGCACTTTCAGGGTCCAAAAAAGTGATTCTTAGTAAAGATATTCACTCAACACAGAGTTTCATGTAAAGGGTCAGAATCGGTCTCAAATGCACTTTCAGAGTCCAAAAATTGATTTAGTGCAGATATTCACTCAACACAGAGATTCCTGGAGAATGCCAGAAACTCACTCAGAAGCACTTTCTAAGTCCAAAACAGTGATTCTTAGTGCAGATATTCACTCAACACAGAGTTTCCAGTAAAGGGCCAGAAATGCTCTCAAATGCACTTTCAGAGTCCAAAAAAGTGATTGTTAGTACAGATATTCACTCAACACAGAGTTTCAGTAAAGGGCCAGAAACACTCTCAAATGCATTTTCAGAGTCCAAAAATTTGATTCTTACTGCAAATATTCACTCAACACAGACTTTGCACTGGAAGAACAGAAACGCTCTCAGAAGCACTTTCAGAGTCCAAAAGTGATTCTTAGTGCAGATATTCACTCCACACAGAGTTTCAGTAAAAGGCCAGAAACGCTCTCAAATGCATTTTCAGAGTCCAAAAATTGATTCTTACTGCAAATATTCACTCAACACAGAGTTTCCAGTAAAAGGCCAGAAATGCTCTCAAATGCACTTTCAGAGTCCAAAAAAGTGATTTTTAGTACAGAGATTCACTCAACACAGACTTTTCACTGGAAGGCCAGAAATGCTCTCAAAGGCACTTTTAGATTCCAAAAAGTGATTCTTACTGCAAATATTCACTCAACTCAGACTTTTCACTGGAAGGCCAGAAACGCACTCAAATCCACTTTCAGACTCCAAAAAAGTGATTCTTAGTGCAGATATTCACTCAACACAGAGTTTACAGTAAAGGCCAGAAACGCTCTCAAATGCATTTTGAGTCAAAAAAGTGATTGTTAGTGCAGATATTCACTCAACACAGAGTTTCCAGTAAAGGGCCAGAAACGCTCTCAAAGGCATTTTCAGAGTCAAAACATTCATTCTTACTGCAAATATTCACTCAACACAGACTTTTCACTGAAAGGCCAGAAACGCTCTCAGAAGCACTTTCAGAGTCAAAAAAATTGATTCTTACTGCAAATATTCACTCAACACAGACTTTTCACTGGAAGGCCAGAAACGCTCTCAAATGCACTTTCAGAGCCCAAAAAATTGATTCTTACTGCAAATATTCACTCAACACAGACTTTTCACTGGAAGGCCAGAAACGCTCTCAAATGCACCTTCAGAGTCCAAAAACCTGATTCTTAGTGCAGATATTCACTCATCACAGAGTTTCCAGTAAAGGGCCAGAAACGCTCTCAAATGCATTTTCAGAGTCCAAAAAATTGATTCTTACTGCAAATAATCCCTCAACACAGACTTTTCACTGGAAGGCCAGACGGCTCTCAGAAGTACTTTCAGAGTCCAAAAAGTGATTCTTAGTGCAGATATTCACTCAACACAGATTTTCCAGTAAAAGGCCAGAAACGCTCTCAAATACATTTTCAGAGTCCAAAAAATTGATTCTTACTGCAAATATTCACTCAACACAGAATTTTCACTGGAAGGCCAGAAACGCTCTCAAATACACTTTCAGAGTCCAAAAAAGTGATTCTTAGTGCAGATATTCACTCAACACAGAGTTTCCTGTAAAAGGCCAGAAACGCTCTCAAATGCATTTTCAGGGTCCAAAAAATTGATTCTTACTGCAAATATTCACTCAACACAGAGTTTCCAGTAAAAGGCCAGAAACGCTCTCAAATGCACTTTCAGAGTCCAAAAAGTGATTCTTAGTGCAGATATTCACTCAACACAGAGTTTCCAGTAAAGGGCCAGAAACGCTCTCAAATGCATTTTCAGAGTCCAAAAAAATGATTCTTAGTGCAAATATTCAGTCAACACAGACTTTTCACTGGAAGGCCAGAAACGCTCTCAGAAGCACTTTCAGAGTCCAAAAAAGTGATTCTTAGTGCAGATATTCACTCAACACAGAGTTTCCAGTAAAAGGCCAGAAAAGCTCTCAAATGCACTTTCAGAGTCCAAAAAAGTGATTCTAGTGCAGATATTCACTCAACACAGAGTTTCCAGTAAAGGGCCAGAAACGCTCTCAAATGCATTTTCAGAGTCCAAAAAAATGACTCTTACTGCAAATATTCACTCACCACAGACTTTTCACTGGAAGGCCAGAAACGCTCTCAGAAGCACTTTCAGAGTCCAAAAAAGTGATTCTTAGTGCAGATATTCACTCAACACAGAGTTTCCAGTAAAGGGCCAGAAACGCTCTCAAATGCATTTTCAGAGTCCAAAAAAATGATTCTTACTGCAAATATTCACTCAACACAGACTTTTCACTGGAAGGCCAGAACCGCTCTCAGAAGCACTTTCAGAATCCAAAAAAGTGATTCTTAGAGCAGATATTCACTCAACACAGAGCTTCCAGTAAAAGGCCAGAAACTCTCTCAAAAGCATTTTCAGAGTCCAAAAAATTGATTCTTACTGCAAATATTCACTCAACACAGAATTTTCACTGGAAGGCCAGAACGCTCTCAAATGCACTTTTAGAATCCAAAAAGTGATTCTTAGTGCAGATATTCACTCAACACAGAGTTTCCAGTAAAAGGCCAGAAACGCTCTCAAATGCATTTTCAGAGTCCAAAAAATTGATTCTTACTGCAAATATTCACTCAACACAGAGTTTCCAGTAAAAGGCCAGAAACGCTCTCAAATGCACTTTCAGAGTCCAAAAAGTGATTCTTAGTGCAGATATTCACTCAACACAGAGTTTCAGTAAAGGGCCAGAAACGCTCTCAAATGCATTTCAGAGTCAAAAAAATGATTCTTAGTGCAAATATTCACTCAACACAGACTTTTCACTGGAAGGCCAGAAACGCTCTCAGAAGCTCTTTCAGAGTGTAAAAAAGTGATTCTTAGTGCAGATATTCACTCAACACAGATTTTCCAGTAAAAGCCCAGAAACGTTCTCAGAAGCACTTTCTGAGTACAAAAAAGTGATTCTTAGTGCAGATATTCACTCAACACAGAGTATCCAGTAAAAGGCCAGAAACTCTCTCAAATGCATTTTCAGAGTCCAAAAAATTGATTCTTACTGCAAATATTCACTCAACACAGTGTTTCCAGTAAAAGGCCAGAAGCGCTCTCATGCACTTTCAGAGTCCAAAAAAGTGATTCTTAGTGCAGATATTCACTCAACACAGAGTTTCCAGTAAAAGGCCAGAAACTCACTCAAATGCATTTTCAGAGTCCAAAATTTGATTCTTACTGCAAATATTCACTCAACACAGACTTTGCACTGGAAGAACAGAAACGCTCTCAGAAGCACTTTCAGAGTCCAAAAAGTGATTCTTAGTGCAGATATTCACTCAACACAGAGTTTCCAGTAAAGGGCCAGAAACGCTCTCAAATGCATTTTCAGAGTCCAAAAATGATTCTTTACTGCAAATATTCACTCAACACAGACTTTTCACTGGAAGGCCAGAAACGCTCTCAGAAGCACTTTCAGAGTCCAAAAAAGTGATTCTTAGTGCAGATATTCACTCAACACAGAGTTTCCAGTAAAAGGCCAGAAACGCTCTCAAATGCACTTTCAGAGTCCAAAAAAGTGATTCTTAGTGCAGATATTCACTCAACACAGAGTTTCCAGTAAAGGGCCAGAAACGCTCTCAAATGCATTTTCAGAGTCCAAAAAAATGATTCTTACTGCAAATATTCACTCAACACAGACTTTTCACTGGAAGGCCAGAAACGCTCTCAGAAGCACTTTCAGAGACCAAAAAGTGATTCTTAGTGCAAATATTCACTCAACAGAGAGTTTCCACTGGAAGTCCAGAAATGCTCTCAAATGCACTTTTAGAGTCCAAAAAATTGATTCTTACTGCAGATATTCACTCAACACAGAGTTTCCAGTAAAAGGCCAGAAACGCTCTCAGAAGCACTTTCTGAGTCCAAAAAAGTGATTCTTAGTGCAGATATTCACTCAATACAGAGTTTCCTGTAAAGGGCCAGAAACGCTCTCAGAAGCACTTTCTGAGTACAAAAAAGTGATTCTTAGTGCAGATATTCACTCAACACAGAGTATCCAGTAAAAGGCCAGAAACACTCTCAAATGCATTTTCAGAGTCCAAAAAATTGATTCTTACTGCAAATAATCCCTCAACACAGACTTTTCACTGGAAGGCCAGAAACGCTCTCAGAAGTACTTTCAGAGTCCAAAAAAGTGATTCTTAGTGCAGATATTCACTCAACACAGAGTTTCCAGTAAAAGGCCAGAAACGCTCTCAAATGCACTTTCAGAGCCCAAAAAAGTGTTCAGTGCAAATATTCACTCAACACAGAGTTTCCACTAGAAGGCCAGAAACGCTCTCAAATGCATTTTCAGAGTCCAAAAAATTGATTCTTACTGCAAATATTCACTCAACTCAGACTTTTCACTGGAAGGCCAGAAACGCACTCAAATCCACTTTCAGACTCCAAAAAAGTGATTCTTAGTGCAGATATTCACTCAACACAGAGTTTACAGTAAAAGGCCAGAAACGCTCTCAAATGCATTTTCGGAGTCCAAAAAAGTGATTGTTAGTGCAGATATTCACTCAACACAGAGTTTCCAGTAAAGGACCAGAAACGCTCTCAAAGGCATTTTCAGAGTCCAAAACATTCATTCTTACTGCAAATATTCACTCAACACAGACTTTTCACTGAAAGGCCAGAAACGCTCTCAGAAGCACTTTCAGAGTCCAAAAAAGTGATTCTTACTGCAAATATTCACTCAACACAGACTTTTCACTGGAAGGCCAGAAACGCTCTCAAATGCACTTTCAGAGCCCAAAAAATTGATTCTTACTGCAAATATTCACTCAACACAGACTTTTCACTGGAAGGCCAGAAACGCTCTCAAATGCACCTTCAGAGTCCAAAAAACTGATTCTTAGTGCAGATATTCACTCATCACAGAGTTTCCAGTAAAGGGCCAGAAACGCTCTCAAAGGCATTTTCAGAGTCCAAAACATTCATTCTTACTGCAAATATTCACTCAACACAGATTTTCCAGTAAAAGGCCAGAAACGCTCTCAAATACATTTTCAGAGTCCAAAAAATTGATTCTTACTGCAAATATTCACTCAACACAGAATTTTCACTGAAGGCCAGAAACGCTCTCAAATACACTTTCAGAGTCCAAAAAGTGATTCTTAGTGCAGATATTCACTCAACACAGAGTTTCCTGTAAAAAAAAGGCCAGAAACGCTCTCAAATGCATTTTCAGGGTCCAAAAATTGATTCTTACTGCAAATATTCACTCAACACAGAGTTTCCAGTAAAAGGCCAGAAACGCTCTCAAATGCACTTTCAGAGTCCAAAAGTGATTCTTAGTGCAGATATTCACTCAACACAGAGTTTCCAGTAAAGGGCCAGAAACGCTCTCAAATGCATTTTCAGAGTCCAAAATGATTCTTAGTAAATATTCACTCAACACAGACTTTTCACTGGAAGGCCAGAAACGCACTCAAACCACTTTCAGACTCCAAAAAGTGATTCTTAGTGCAGATATTCACTCAACACAGAGTTTACAGTAAAAGGCCAGAAACGCTCTCAAATGCATTTGGAGTCCAAAAAGTGATTGTTAGTGCAGATATTCACTCAACACAGAGTTTCCAGTAAAGGGCCAGAAACGTCTCAAAGGCATTTTCAGAGTCCAAAACATTCATTCTTACTGCAAATATTCACTCAACACAGACTTTTCACTGGAAGGCCAGAAACGCTCTCAGAAGCACTTTCAGAGAGCAAAAAGTGATTCTTAGTGCAAATATTCACTCAACACAGAGTTTCCACTAAAAGGCCAGAAATGCTCTCAAATGCACTTTTCAGAGTCCAAAAATTGATTCTAGTGCAGATATTCACTCAACACAGAGTTTCCAGTAAAAGGCCAGAAACGCTCTCAGAAGCATTTTCAGAGTCCAAAAAGTGATTCTTAGTGCAGATATTCACTCACCACAGAGTTTCCTGTAAAGGGCCAGAAACGCTCTCAGTCTCAGAAGCACTTTCTGAGTACAAAAGTGATTCTTAGTGCAGATATTCACTCAACACAGAGTATCCAGTAAAAGGCCAGAAACACTCTCAAATGCATTTTCAGAGTCCAAAAAATTGATTCTTACTGCAAATAATCCCTCAACACAGACTTTTCACTGGAAGGCCAGAAACGCTCTCAGAAGTACTTTCAGAGTCCAAAAAAGTGATTCTTAGTGCAGATATTCACTCAACACAGATTTTCCAGTAAAAGGCCAGAAACGCTCTCAAATGCATTTTCAGAGTCCAAAAAATTGATTCTTTGTGCAGATATTCACTCAACACAGACTTTTCACTGGAAGGCCAGAAACGCTCTCAAATACACTTTCAGAGTCCAAAAAAGTGATTCTTAGTGCAGATATTCACTCAACACAGAGTTTCCACTGGAAGGCCAGAAATGCTCTCTAAAGCACTTTCAGAGTCCAAAAAATTGATTCTTTGTGCAAATATTCACTCAACACAGACTTTTCACTGGAATGCCAGAAACGCTCTCAGAAACACTTTCAGTGTCCAAAAAAGTGATTCTTAGTGCAGATATTCACTCAACACAGAGTTTCCAGTAAAAGGCCAGAAACGCTCTCAAAGGCATTTTCAGAGTCCAAAAAATTCATTCTTACTGCAAATATTAACTCAACACAGACTTTTCACTGAAAGGCCAGAAACGCTCTCAAATGCACTTTCAGAGTCCAAAAAAGTGATTCTTAGTGCAGATATTCACTCAACACAGATTTTACACTTGAAGGCCAGGAACTCTATCAAATGCATTTTCTGAGTCCAAAAAAGTGATTCTTAGTGCAGATATTCACTCAACACAGAGTTTCCAGTAAAAAGCCAGAAACTCTCTCAATGCATTTTCAGAGTCCAAAAATTTGATTCTTACTGCAAATATTCACTCAACACAGACTTTGCACTGGAAGAACAGAAACGCTCTCAGAAGCTCTTTCAGAGTGTAAAAAAGTGATTCTTAGTGCAGATATTCACTCAACACAGATTTTCCAGTAAAAGCCCAGAAACGTTCTCAGAAGCACTTTCTGAGTACAAAAAAGTGATTCTTAGTGCAGATATTCACTCAACACAGAGTATCCAGTAAAAGGCCAGAAACTCTCTCAAATGCATTTTCAGAGTCCAAAAAATTGATTCTTACTGCAAATATTCACTCAACACAGTGTTTCCAGTAAAAGGCCAGAAGCGCTCTCATGCACTTTCAGAGTCCAAAAAAGTGATTCTTAGTGCAGATATTCACTCAACACAGAGTTTCCAGTAAAAGGCCAGAAACTCTCTCAAATGCATTTTCAGAGTCCAAAAATTTGATTCTTACTGCAAATATTCACTCAACACAGACTTTGCACTGGAAGAACAGAAACGCTCTCAGAAGCACTTTCAGAGTCCAAAAAAGTGATTCTTAGTGCAGATATTCACTCAACACAGAGTTTCCAGTAAAGGGCCAGAAACGCTCTCAAATGCATTTTCAGAGTCCAAAAAAATGATTCTTACTGCAAATATTCACTCAACACAGACTTTTCACTGGAAGGCCAGAAACGCTCTCAGAAGCACTTTCAGAGTCCAAAAAAGTGATTCTTAGTGCAGATATTCACTCAACACAGAGTTTCAGTAAAAGGCCAGAAACGCTCTCAAATGCACTTTCAGAGTCCAAAAGTGATTCTTAGTGCAGATATTCCTCAACACAGAGTTTCCAGTAAAGGGCCAGAAACGCTCTCAAATGCATTTTCAGAGTCCAAAAAATGATTCTTACTGCAAATATTCCCTCAACACAGACTTTTCACTGGAAGGCCAGAAACGCTCTCAGAAGCACTTTCAGAGTCCAAAAGTGATTCTTAGTGCAGATATTCACTCAACACAGATATTCCAGTCCAAGGCCAGAAACGCTCTCAAATGCATTTTCAGAGTCCAAAAATTGATTCTTACTGCAAATATTCACTCAACACAGAGTTTCCAGTAAAAAGGCCAGAAACTCTCTCAAAAAGCATTTTCAGAGTCAAAAAATTGATTCTTACTGCAAATATTCACTCAACAGAGAGTTTCAACACAGAGAAGTCCAGAAATGCTCTCAAATGCATTTTTAGAATCCAAAAATTGATTCTTACTGCAGATATTAACTCAACACAGAGTTTCCTGAGAAGGCCAGAAACTCTCTCAGAATGCACTTTCTAAGTCCAAAACAGTGATTCTTAGTGCAGATATTCACTCAACACAGAATTTTCACTGGAAGGCCAGAAACGCTCTCAAATGCATTTTCTGAGTCCAAAAATTGATTCTTTGTGCAAATATTCACTCAACACAGACTTTTCACTGGAAGGCCAGAAACGCTCTCAAATGCACTTTCTGAGTCCAAAAAAGTGATTGTTAGTGCAGATATTCACTCAAAACAGAGTTTCCACTGGAAGGCCAGAAATGCTCTCTAAAGCACTTTCTGAGTCCAAAAAATTGATTCTTAGTGCAGATATTCACTCAACACAGACTTTTCACTGGAATGCCAGAAACGCTCTCAGAAGCACTTTAAGAGTCCAAAAAAGTGATTCTTAGTGCAGATATTCACTCAACACAGAGTTTCCAGTAAAAGGCCAGAAACGCTCTCAAATGCATTTTAAGAGTCCAAAAAATTGATTCTTACTGCAAATATTCACTCAACCCAGACTTTTCACTGGAAGAACAGAAACGCTCTCAGAAGCACTTTCAGAGTCCAAAAAAGTGATTGTTATTGCAGATATTCACTCAACACAGAGTTTCCAGTGAAAGGCCAGAAACTCTCTCAAATGCATTTTCAGGGTCCAAAAAATTGATTCTTACTGCAAATATTCACTCAACACAGAGTTTCCAGTGAAAGCCAGAAATGCTCTCAAATGCACTTTCAGAGTCCAAAAAATTGATTCTTACTGCAGATATTCACTCAACACAGAGTTTCCTGGAGAATGCCAGAAACTCTCTCAGAAGCACTTTCTAAGTCCAAAACAGTCATTCTTAGTGCAGATATTCACTCAACACAGAGTTTCACTGGAAGGCCAGAAATGCTCTCAAATGCACTTTCAGAGTCCAAAAAGTGATTCTTACTGCAAATATTCACTCAACACAGACTTTTCACTGGAAGGCCAGAAACGCTCTCAAATGCACTTTCTGAGTCCAAAAAAGTGATTGTTAGTGCAGATATTCACTCAACACAGAGTTTCCACTGGAAGGCCAGAAACACTCTCAAATGCATTTTCGGAGTCCAAAAAAGTGATTGTTAGGGCAGATATTCACTCAACACAGAGTTTCCAGTAAAAGGCCAGAAACGCTCTCAGAAGAACTCTCTGAGTACAAAAAAGTGATTCTTATGCAGATATTCACTCAACACAGAGTTTCCAGTAAAGGGCCAGAAACGCTCTCAAAGGCATTTTCAGAGTCCAAAACATTCATTCTTACTGCAAATATTCACTCAACACAGACTTTTCACTGAAAGGCCAGAAACGCTCTCAGAAGCACTTTCAGAGTCCAAAAAAGTGATTCTTAGTGCAGATATTCATTCAACACAGAGTTTCCAGTAAAAGGCCAGAAACGCTCTCAACTGCATTTTCAGAGTCCAAAAAATTGATTCTTACTGCAAATATTCACTCAACACAGAGTTTCCAGTAAAAGGACAGAAACGCTCTCAAATGCACTTTCAGAGTCCAAAAAGTGATTGTGAGTGCAGATATTCACTCAACACAGAGTTTCCAGTAAAGGGCCAGAAACACTCTGAAATGCATTTTCAGAGTCCAAAAATTTGATTCTTACTGCAAATATTTACTCAACACAGACTTTGCACTGGAAGAACAGAAACGCTCCCAGAAGCACTTTCAGGGTCCAAAAAGTGATTCTTAGTAAAGATATTCACTCAACACAGAGTTTCATGTAAAGGGTCAGAATCGGTCTCAAATGCACTTTCAGAGTCCAAAAATTGATTTAGTGCAGATATTCACTCAACACAGAGATTCCTGGAGAATGCCAGAAACTCACTCAGAAGCACTTTCTAAGTCCAAAACAGTGATTCTTAGTGCAGATATTCACTCAACACAGAGTTTCCACTGGAAGAGCAAAATTGATTCAGAAATGCTCTCAAATGCACTTTCAGAGTCCAAAAAGTGATTGTTAGTGCAGATATTCACTCAACACAGAGTTTCCAGTAAAAAGGCCAGAAACACTCTCAAATGCATTTTCAGAGTCCAAAAATTTGATTCTTACTGCAAATATTCACTCAACACAGACTTTGCACTGGAAGAACAGAAACGCTCTCAGAAGCACTTTCAGAGTCAAAAAAGTGATTCTTAGTGCAGATATTCACTCCACACAGAGTTTCCAGTAAAAGGCCAGAAACGCTCTCAAATGCATTTTCAGAGTCCAAAAAATTGATTCTTACTGCAAATATTCACTCAACACAGAGTTTCCAGTAAAAGGCCAGAAATGCTCTCAAATGCACTTTCAGAGTCCAAAAAAGTGATTGTTAGTACAGAGATTCACTCAACACAGACTTTTCACTGGAAGGCCAGAAATGCTCTCAAAGGCACTTTTAGATTCCAAAAAAGTGATTCTTACTGCAAATATTCACTAAACTCAGACTTTTCACTGGAAGGCCAGAAACGCACTCAAATCCACTTTCAGACTCCAAAAAAGTGATTCTTAGTGCAGATATTCACTCAACACAGAGTTTACAGTAAAAGGCCAGAAACGCTCTCAAATGCATTTTCGGAGTCCAAAAAAGTGATTGTTAGTGCAGATATTTACTCAACACAGAGTTTCCAGTAAAGGGCCAGAAACGCTCTCAAAGGCATTTTAAGAGTCCAAAACATTCATTCTTACTGCAAATATTCACTCAACACAGACTTTTCACTGAAAGGCCAGAAACGCTCTCAGAAGCACTTTCAGAGTCCAAGAAAGTGATTCTTAGTGCAGATATTCATTCAACACAGAGTTTCCAGTAAAAGGCCAGAAACGCTCTCAACTGCATTTTCAGAGTCCAAAAAATTGATTCTTACTGCAAATATTCACTCAACACAGAGTTTCCAGTAAAAGGACAGAAACGCTCTCAAATGCACTTTCAGAGTCCAAAAAAGTGATTGTGAGTGCAGATATTCACTCAACACAGAGTTTCCAGTAAAGGGCCAGAAACACTCTGAAATGCATTTTCAGAGTCCAAAAATTTGATTCTTACTGCAAATATTTACTCAACACAGACTTTGCACTGGAAGAACAGAAACGCTCCCAGAAGCACTTTCAGGGTCCAAAAAAGTGATTCTTAGTAAAGATATTCACTCAACACAGAGTTTCATGTAAAGGGTCAGAATCGGTCTCAAATGCACTTTCAGAGTCCAAAAAATTGATTTAGTGCAGATATTCACTCAACACAGAGATTCCTGGAGAATGCCAGAAACTCACTCAGAAGCACTTTCTAAGTCCAAAACAGTGATTCTTAGTGCAGATATTCACTCAACACAGAGTTTCCACTGGAAGGCCAGAAATGCTCTCAAATGCACTTTCAGAGTCCAAAAAAGTGATTGTTAGTACAGATATTCACTCAACACAGAGTTTCCAGTACAAGGCCAGAAACACTCTCAAATGCAATTGCAGAGTCCAAAAAAGTGATTCTTAGTCAGATATTCACTCAACACAGACTTTGCACTGGAAGGACAGAAACGCTCTCAGAAGCACTTTCTGAGTCCAAAAATTTAATTCTTACTGCAAATATTCACTCAACACAGATTTTCCAGTACAAGGCCAGAAACACTCTCAAATGCAATTGCAGAGTCCAAAAAAGTGATTCTTAGTCAGATATTCACTCAACACAGACTTTGCACTGGAAGGACAGAAACGCTCTCAGAAGCACTTTCTGAGTCCAAAAATTTAATTCTTACTGCAAATATTCACTCAACACAGACTTTGCAATGGAAGAACAGAAACGCTCTCAGAAGCACTTTCAGAGTCCAAAAAAGTGATTCTTAGTGCAGATATTCACTCAACAAAGAGTTTCCAGTAAAAGGCCAGAAACGCTCTCAGAAGCACTTTCTGAGTCCAAAAAAGTGATTCTTAGTGCAGATATTCACTCAACACAGAGTTTCATGAAAAGGGCCAGAATCGCTCTCAAATGCACTTTCAGAGTCCAAAAAATTGATTCTTACTGCAAATATTCCCTCAACACAACTTTTCACTGGACGGCCAGAAACGCTCTCAGAAGCACTTTCAGAGTCCAAAAAATTGATTCTTACTGCAAATATTCACTCAACACAAAATTTTCACTGGAAGGCCAGAAACGCTCTCAAATGCACTTTCAGAGTCCAAAAAAGTGATTCTTAGTGCAGATATTCACTCAACACAGAGTTTCCAGTAAAGGGCCAGAAACGCTCTCAAATGCATTTTCAGAGTCCAAAAAATGATTCTTACTGCAAATATTCACTCAACACAGACTTTTCACTGGAAGGCCAGAAACGCTCTCAGAAGCACTTTCAGAGTCCAAAAAAGTGATTCTTAGTGCAGATATTCACTCAACACAGAGTTTCCAGTAAAAGTCCAGAAACGCTCTCAAATGGACTTTCAGAGTCCAAAAAAGTGATTCTTAGTGCAGATATTCATTCAACACAGAGTTTCCAGTAAAGGGCCAGAAACGCTCTCAAATGCATTTTCAGAGTCCAATAAAATGATTCTTACTGCAAATATTCACTCAACACAGACTTTTCACTGGAAGGCCAGAAACGCTCTCAGAAGCACTTTCAGAGTCCACAAAAGTGATTCTTAGTGCAAATATTCACTCAACACAGAGTTTCCAGTAAAAGGCCAGAAACTCTCTCAAAAGCATTTTCAGAGTCCAAAAAATTGATTCTTACTGCAAATATTCACTCAACAGAGAGTTTCCACTGGAAGTCCAGAAATGCTCTCAAATGCACTTTTAGAGTCCAAAAAATTGATTCTTACTGCAGATATTCACTCAACACAGAGTTTCCTGTAAAAGGCCAGAAACGCTCTCAAATGCATTTTCAGAGTCCAAAAAATTGATTCTTACTGCAAATATTCACTCAACACAGAGTTTCCAGTAAAAGGCCAGAAACGCTCTCAAATGCACTTTCAGAGTCCAAAAAAGTGATTCTTAGTGCAGATATTCACTCAACACAGAGTTTCCAGTAAAAGGCCAGAAGCGCTCTCAAATGCACTTTCAGAGTCCAAAAAGTGATTCTTAGTGCAGATATTCACTCAACACAGAGTTTCCAGTAAAGGGCCAGAAACGCTCTCAAATGCATTTTCAGAGTCCAAAAAAATGATTCTTACTGCAAATATTCACTCAACACAGACTTTTCACTGGAAGGCCAGAAACGCTCTCAGAAGCACTTTCAGAGTCCAAAAAGTGATTCTTAGTGCAGATATTCACTCAACACAGAGTTTCCAGTAAAGGGCCAGAAACGCTCTCAAATGCATTTTCAGAGTCCAAAAAAATGATTCTTACTGCAAATATTCACTCAACACAGACTTTTCACTGGAAGGCCAGAAACGCTCTCAAATGCACTTTCAGAGTCCAAAAAAGTGATTCTTAGTGCAGATATTCACTCAACACAGACTTTCCAGTAAAGGGCCAGAAACGCTGTCAGAAGCACTTTCAGAGTCCAAAAAGTGATTCTTAGTGCAGATATTCACTCAACACAGAGTTTCCAGTAAAAGGCCAGAAACGCTCTCAAATGCATTTTCAGAGTCCAAAAAATTGATTCTTACTGCAAATATTCACTCAACACAGAGTTTCCAGTAAAAGGCCAGAAACGCTCTCAAATGCATTTTCAGAGTCCAAAAAATTGATTCTTACTGCAGATATTAACTCAACACAGAGTTTCCTGGAGAATGCCAGAAACTCTCTCAGAAGCACTTTCTAAGTCCAAAACAGTGATTCTTAGTGCAGATATTCACTCAACACAGAATTTTCACTGGAAGGCCAGAAACGCTCTCAAATGCACTTTCTGAGTCCAAAAAATTGATTCTTTGTGCAGATATTCACTCAACACAGACTTTTCACTGGAAGGCCAGAAACGCTCTCAAATGCACTTTCTGAGTCCAAAAAAGTGATTGTTAGTGCAGATATTCACTCAACACAGAGTTTCCACTGGAAGTCCAGAAATGCTCTCTAAAGCACTTTCTGAGTCCAAAAAATTGATTCTTTGTGCAGATATTCACTCAACACAGACTTTTCACTGGAATGCCAGAAACGCTCTCAGAAGCACTTTCAGAGTCCAAAAAATTGATTCTTACTGCAAATATTCACTCAACACAGAGTTTCCAGTAAAAGGCCAGAAACGCTCTCAAATGCATTTTCAGAGTCCAAAAAATTGATTCTTACTGCAGATATTAACTCAACACAGAGTTTCCTGGAGAATGCCAGAAACTCTCTCAGAAGCACTTTCTAAGTCCAAAACAGTGATTCTTAGTGCAGATATTCACTCAACACAGAATTTTCACTGGAAGGCCAGAAACGCTCTCAAAAGCACTGTCTGAGTCCAAAAAATTGATTCTTTGTGCAGATATTCACTCAACACAGACTTTTCACTGGAAGGCCAGAAACGCTCTCAAATGCACTTTCTGAGTCCAAAAAAGTGATTGTTAGTGCAGATATTCACTCAACACAGAGTTTCCACTGGAAGTCCAGAAATGCTCTCTAAAGCACTTTCTGAGTCCAAAAAATTGATTCTTTGTGCAGATATTCACTCAACACAGACTTTTCACTGGAATGCCAGAAACGCTCTCAGAAGCACTTTCAGAGTCCAAAAAAGTGATTCTTAGTGCAGATATTCACTTAACACAGAGTTTCCAGTAAAAGGCCAGAAACGCTCTCAAATGCATTTTAAGAGTCCAAAAAATTGATTCTTACTGCAAATATTCACTCAACCCAGACTTTGCACTGGAAGAACAGAAACGCTCTCAGAAGCACTTTCAGAGTCCAAAAAAGTGATTCTTAGTGCAGATATTCACTCAACACAGAGTTTCCAGTAAAAGGCCAGAAACTCTCTCAAATGCATTTTCAGGGTCCAAAAAATTGATTCTTACTGCAAATATTCACTCAACAGAGAGTTTCCAGTGGAAAGCCCAAAATGCTCTCAAATGCACTTTCAGAGTCCAAAAAAGTGATTGTGAGTGCATATATTCACTCAACACAGAGTTTCCAGTAAAAGGCCAGAAACGCTCTCACATGCATTTTCAGAGTCCAAAAATTTGATTCTTACTGCAAATATTCACTCAACACAGACTTTGCACTGGAAGGCCAGAAACGCTCTCAGAAACACTTTCAGAGTCCAAAAAAGTGATTCTTAGTGCAGATATTCACTCAACACAGAGTTTCCACTAAAAGGCCAGAAACTCTCTCAAATGCACTTTTAGAGTCCAAAAAATTGATTCTTACTGCAGATATTAACTCAACACAGAGATTCCTGGAGAATGCCAGAAACTCTCTCAGAAGCACTTTCTAAGTCCAAAACAGTCATTCTTAGTGCAGATATTCACTCAACACAGAGTTTCCACTGGAAGGCCAGAAATGCTCTCAAATTCACTTTCAGAGTCCAAAAAAGTGATTGTTAGTACAGATATTCACTCAACACAGACTTTTCACTGGAAGGCCAGAAATGCTCTCAAAGGCACTTTTAGAGTCCAAAAAAGTGATTCTTACTGCAAATATTCACTCAACACAGACTTTTCACTGGAAGGCCAGAAACGCTCTCAGAAGCACTTTCAGAGTCCAAAACATTCATTCTTACTGCAAATATTCACTCAACACAGAGTTTCCACGGGAAGGACAGAAACGCTCTCAAATGCACTCTCTGAGCACAAAAAAGTGATTCTTAGTGCAAATATTCACTCAACACAGAGTTTCCAGTAAAGGGCCAGAAACGCTCTCAAAGGCATTTTCAGAGTCCAAAACATTCATTCTTACTGCAAATATTCACTCAACACAGACTTTTCACTGAAAGGCCAGAAACGCTCTCAGATGCACTTTCAGAGTCCAAAAAAGTGATTCTTAGTGCAGATATTCACTCAACACAGAGTTTCCAGTAAAAGGCCAGAAACGCTCTCAAATGCATTTTCAGAGTCCAAAACATTCATTCTTACTGCAAATATTCACTCAACACAGACTTTTCACTGAAATGCCAGAAACGCTCTCAGAAGCACTTTCAGAGTCCAAAAAAGTGATTGTGAGTGCATATATTCACTCAACACAGAGTTTCCAGTAAAGGCCAGAAACGCTCTCACATGCATTTTCAGAGTCCAAAATTTGATTCTTACTGCAAATATTCACTCAACACAGACTTTGCACTGGAAGGCCAGAAACGCTCTCAGAAGCACTTTCAGAGTCCAAAAAAGTGATTCTTAGTGCAGATATTCACTCAACACAGAGTTTCCACTAAAAGGCCAGAAACTCTCTCAAATGCATTTTCAGGGTCCAAAAAATTGATTCTTACTGCAAATATTCACTCAACAGAGAGTTTCCTGGAGAATGCCAGAAACTCTCTCAGAAGCACTTTCTAAGTCCAAAAAAGTGATTCTTAGTGCAGATATTCACTCAACACAGAGTTTCCACTGGAAGGCCGGAAACACTCTCAAATGCATTTTCGGAGTCCTAAAAAGTGATTGTTAGTGCAGATATTCACTCAACACAGAGTTTCCAGTAGAAGACCAGAAACGCTCTCAGAAGCACTCTCTGAGTACAAAAAAGTGATTTTTAGTGCAGATATTCACTCAACACAGAGTTTCCAGTAAAGGGCCAGAAACGCTCTTAAAGGCATTTTCAGAGTCCAAAACATTCATTCTTACTGTAAATATTCACTCAACACAGACTTTTCCCTGAAAGGCCAGAAACGCTCTCAGAAGCACTTTTTAGAGTCCAAAAAAGTGATTCTTAGTGCAGATATTCACTCAACACAGAATTTTCACTGGAAGGCCAGAAACGCTCTCAGAAGCACTTTCAGAGTCCAAAAAGTGATTCTTAGTGCAGATATTCACTCAACACAGAATTTTCACTGGAAGGCCAGAAACGCTCTCAAATGCACTTTCTGAGTCCAAAAAGTGATTCTTAGTGCAGATATTCACTCAACACAGAGTTTCCACTGGAAGGCCAGAAACTCTCTCAAATGCACTTTAGAGTCCAAAAATTGATTCTTACTGCAGATATTAACTCAACACAGAGTTTCCTGAGAATGCCAGAAACTCTCTCAGAAGCACTTTCTAAGTCCAAAAAAGTGATTCTTAGTGCAGATATTCACTCAACACAGAGTTTCCACTGGAAGGCCGGAAACACTCTCAAATGCATTTTCGGAGTCCTAAAAAGTGATTGTTAGTGCAGATATTCACTCAACACAGAGTTTCCACTGGAAGGCCAGAAACGCTCTCAAATGCACTTTCAGAGTCCAAAAAAGTGATTCTTAGTGCAGATATTCACTCAACACAGAGTTTTCACTGGAAGGCCAGAAACGCTCTCAAATGCTTTTTCGGAGTCCAAAAAAGTGATTGTTAGTGCAGATATTCACTCAACACAGAGTTTCCTGTAAAAGGCCAGAAATGCTCTCAGAAGCACTTTCTGAGTACAAAAAAGTGATTCTTAGTGCAGATATTCACTGAACACAGAGTTTCCAGTAAAAGGCCAGAAGCGCTCTCATGCACTTTCTAAGTCCAAAAAAGTGATTTTGAGTGCAGATATTCACTCAACACAGAGTTTCCAGTAAAGGGCCAGAAACACTCTCAAATGCATTTTCAGAGTCCAAAAAATTGATTCTTACTGCAAATATTCACTCAACACAGACTTTTCACTGGAAGGCCAGAAACGCTCTCAGAAGCACTTTCAGAGTCCAAAAAAGTGATTCTTAGTGCAGATATTCACTCCACACAGCTGTTCCAGTAAAAGGCCAGAAACGCTCTCAAATGCATTTTCAGAGTCCAAAAAATTGATTCTTACTGCAAATATTCACTCAACACAGAATTTTCACTGGAAGGCCAGAAATGCTCTCAAATGCACTTTCAGAGTCCAAAAAAGTGATTCTTAGTGCAGATATTCACTCAACACAGAGTTTCCAGTAAAAGGCCAGAAACGCTCTCAAATGCATTTTCAGAGTCCAAAAAATTGATTCTTACTGCAAATATTCACTCAACACAGAGTTTCCAGTAAAAGGCCAGAAACGCTCTCAAATGCACTTTCAGAGTCCAAAACATTCATTCTTACTGCAAATATTCACTCAACACAGAGTTTCCACTGGAAGGACAGAAACGCTCTCAAATGCACTCTCTGAGCACAAAAAAATGATTCTTAGTGCAAATATTCACTCAACACAGAGTTTCCAGTAAAGGGCCAGAAACGCTCTCAAAGGCATTTTCAGAGTCCAAAACATTCATTCTTACTGCAAATATTCACTCAACACAGACTTTTCACTGAAAGGCCAGAAACGCTCTCAGAAGCACTTTCAGAGTCCAAAAAAGTGATTCTTAGTGCAGATATTCACTCAACACAGAGTTTCCAGTAAAAGGCCAGAAACGCTCTCAAATGCATTTTCAGAGTCCAAAACATTCATTCTTACTGCAAATATTCACTCAACACAGACTTTTCACTGAAATGCCAGAAACGCTCTCAGAAGCACTTTCAGAGTCCAAAAAAGTGATTGTGAGTGCATATATTCACTCAACACAGAGTTTCCAGTAAAAGGCCAGAAACGCTCTCACATGCATTTTCAGAGTCCAAAAATTTGATTCTTACTGCAAATATTCACTCAACACAGACTTTGCACTGGAAGGCCAGAAACGCTCTCAGAAACACTTTCAGAGTCCAAAAAAGTGATTCTTAGTGCAGATATTCACTCAACACAGAGTTTCCACTAAAAGGCCAGAAACTCTCTCATATGCACTTTTAGAGTCCAAAAAATTGATTCTTACTGCAGATATTAACTCAACACAGAGTTTCCTGGAGAATGCCAGAAACTCTCTCAGAAGCACTTTCTAAGTCCAAAAAAGTGATTCTTAGTGCAGATATTCACTCAACACAGAGTTTCCACTGGAAGGCCGGAAACACTCTCAAATGCATTTTCGGAGTCCTAAAAGTGATTGTTAGTGCAGATATTCACTCAACACAGAGTTTCCAGTAGAAGACCAGAAACGCTCTCAGAAGCACTCTCTGAGTACAAAAAAGTGATTTTTAGTGCAGATATTCACTCAACACAGAGTTTCCAGTAAAGGGCCAGAAACGCTCTTAAAGGCATTTTCAGAGTCCAAAACATTCATTCTTACTGCAAATATTCACTCAACACAGACTTTTCCCTGAAAGGCCAGAAACGCTCTCAGAAGCACTTTTTAGAGTCCAAAAAAGTGATTCTTAGTGCAGATATTCACTCAACACAGAATTTTCACTGGAAGGCCAGAAACGCTCTCAGAAGCACTTTCAGAGTCCAAAAGTGATTCTTAGTGCAGATATTCACTCAACACAGAATTTTCACTGGAAGGCCAGAAACGCTCTCAAATGCACTTTCTGAGTCCAAAAAAGTGATTCTTAGTGCAGATATTCACTCAACACAGAGTTTTCACTGGAAGGCCAGAAACTCTCTCAAATGCACTTTTAGAGTCCAAAAAATTGATTCTTACTGCAGATATTAACTCAACACAGAGTTTCCTGGAGAATGCCAGAAACTCTCTCAGAAGCACTTTCTAAGTCCAAAAAGTGATTCTTAGTGCAGATATTCACTCAACACAGAGTTTCCATTGGAAGGCCAGAAACACTCTCAAATGCATTTTCGGAGTCCTAAAAAGTGATTGTTAGTGCAGATATTCACTCAACACAGAGTTTCCACTGGAAGGCCAGAAACGCTCTCAAATGCACTTTCAGAGTCCAAAAAAGTGATTTTGAGTGCAGATATTCACTCAACACAGAGTATCCAGTAAAGGGCCAGAAACACTCTCAAATGCATTTTCAGAGTCCAAAAAATTGATTCTTACTGCAAATATTCACTCAACACAGACTTTTCACTGGAAGGCCAGAAACGCTCTCAGAAGCACTTTCAGAGTCCAAAAGTGATTCTTAGTGCAGATATTCACTCCACACAGCTGTTCCAGTAAAAGGCCAGAAACGCTCTCAAATGCATTTTCAGAGTCCAAAAAATTGATTCTTACTGCAAATATTCACTCAACACAGAATTTTCACTGGAAGGCCAGAAATGCTCTCAAATGCACTTTCAGAGTCCAAAAAAGTGATTCTTAGTGCAGATATTCACTCAACACAGAGTTTCCAGTAAAAGGCCAGAAACGTTCTCAGAAGCACTTTCTGAGTACAAAAAAGTGATTCTTAGTGCAGATATTCACTCAACACAGAGTATCCAGTAAAAGGCTAGAAACTCTCTCAAATGCATTTTCAGAGTCCAAAAAATTGATTCTTACTGCAAATATTCCCTCAACACAGACTTTTCACTGAAAAGTCCAGAAACGCTCTCAGAAGCACTTTCAGAGTCCAAAAAAGTGATTGTTAGTGCAAACATTCACTCAACACAGAATTTTCACTGGAAGGCCAGAAACGCTCTCAGAAGCACTTTCAGAGTCCAAAAAAGTGATTCTTAGTGCAGATATTCACTCAACACAGAATTTTCACTGGAAGGCCAGAAACGCTCTCAAATGCACTTTCAGAGTCCAAAAAGTGATTCTTAGTGCAGATATTCACTCAACACAGAGTTTCCAGTAAAAGGGCAGAAACGCTCTCAAATGCATTTTCAGAGTCCAAAACATTCATTCTTACTGCAAATATTCACTCAACACAGACTTTTCACTGAAATGCCAGAAACGCTCTCAGAAGCACTTTCAGAGTCCAAAAAAGTGATTCTTAGTGCAGATATTCACTCAACACAGAGTTTCCAGTAAAAGGCCAGAAACTCTCTCAAATGCATTTTCAGAGTCCAAAAAATTGATTCTTATTGCAAATATTCCCTCAACACAGACTTTTCACTGGAAGAACAGAAACGCTCTCAGAAGCACTTTCAGAGTCCAAAAAGTGATTCTTAGTGCAGATATTCACTTCACACAGATTTTCCAGTACAAGGCCAGAAAAACTCTCAAATGCAATTGCAGAGTCCAAAAGTGATTCTTAGTCAGATATTCACTCAACACAGACTTTGCACTGGAAGGACAGAAACGCTCTCAGAAGCACTTTCTGAGTCCAAAAATTTAATTCTTACTGCAAATATTAACTCAACACAGACTTTGCAATGGAAGAACAGAAACGCTCTCAGAAGCACTTTCAGAGTCCAAAAAAGTGATTCTTAGTGCAGATATTCACTCAACAAAGAGTTTCCAGTAAAAGGCCAGAAACGCTCTCAGAAGCACTTTCTTAGTCCAAAAAAGTAATTCTTAGTGCAGATATTCACTCAACACAGAGTTTCCAGTAAAGGGCCAGAAACGCTCTCAAAGGCATTTTCAGAGTCCAAAAAATTCATTCTTACTGCAAATATTAACTCAACACAGACTTTTCACTGAAAGGCCAGAAAAGCTCTCAAATGCACTTTCAGAGTCCAAAAAAGTGATTCTTAGTGCAGATATTCACTCAACACAGAGTTTCCACTGGAAGGCCAGAAACTCTCTCAAATGCACTTTTAGAGTCCAAAAAATTGATTCTTACTGCAGATATTAACTCAACACAGAGTTTCCTGGAGAATGCCAGAAACTCTCTCAGAAGCACTTTCTAAGTCCAAAAAAGTGATTCTTAGTGCAGATATTCACTCAACACAGAGTTTCCACTGGAAGGCCGGAAACACTCTCAAATGCATTTTCGGAGTCCTAAAAAGTGATTGTTAGTGCAGATATTCACTCAACACAGAGTTTCCACTGGAAGGCCAGAAACGCTCTCAAATGCACTTTCAGAGTCCAAAAAAGTGATTCTTAGTGCAGATATTCACTCAACACAGAGTTTTCACTGGAAGGCCAGAAACGCTCTCAAATGCTTTTTCGGAGTCCAAAAAAGTGATTGTTAGTGCAGATATTCACTCAACACAGAGTTTCCTGTAAAAGGCCAGAAACGCTCTCAGAAGCACTTTCTGAGTACAAAAAAGTGATTCTTAGTGCAGATATTCACTGAACACAGAGTTTCCAGTAAAAGGCCAGAAGCGCTCTCATGCACTTTCTAAGTCCAAAAAAGTGATTTTGAGTGCAGATATTCACTCAACACAGAGTTTCCAGTAAAGGGCCAGAAACACTCTCAAATGCATTTTCAGAGTCCAAAAAATTGATTCTTACTGCAAATATTCACTCAACACAGACTTTTCACTGGAAGGCCAGAAACGCTCTCAGAAGCACTTTCAGAGTCCAAAAGTGTGATTCTTAGTGCAGATATTCACTCCACACAGCTGTTCCAGTAAAAGGCCAGAAACGCTCTCAAATGCATTTTCAGAGTCCAAAAAATTGATTCTTACTGCAAATATTCACTCAACACAGAATTTTCACTGGAAGGCCAGAAATGCTCTCAAATGCACTTTCAGAGTCCAAAAAGTGATTCTTAGTGCAGATATTCACTCAACACAGAGTTTCCAGTAAAAGGCCAGAAACGCTCTCAAATGCATTTTCAGAGTCCAAAAAATTGATTCTTACTGCAAATATTCACTCAACACAGAGTTTCCAGTAAAAGGCCAGAAACGCTCTCAAATGCACTTTCAGAGTCCAAAACATTCATTCTTACTGCAAATATTCACTCAACACAGAGTTTCCACTGGAAGGACAGAAACGCTCTCAAATGCACTCTCTGAGCACAAAAAAATGATTCTTAGTGCAAATATTCACTCAACACAGAGTTTCCAGTAAAGGGCCAGAAACGCTCTCAAAGGCATTTTCAGAGTCCAAAACATTCATTCTTACTGCAAATATTCACTCAACACAGACTTTTCACTGAAAGGCCAGAAACGCTCTCAGAAGCACTTTCAGAGTCCAAAAAAGTGATTCTTAGTGCAGATATTCACTCAACACAGAGTTTCCAGTAAAAGGCCAGAAACGCTCTCAAATGCATTTTCAGAGTCCAAAACATTCATTCTTACTGCAAATATTCACTCAACACAGACTTTTCACTGAAATGCCAGAAACGCTCTCAGAAGCACTTTCAGAGTCCAAAAAAGTGATTGTGAGTGCATATATTCACTCAACACAGAGTTTCCAGTAAAAGGCCAGAAACGCTCTCACATGCATTTTCAGAGTCCAAAAATTTGATTCTTACTGCAAATATTCACTCAACACAGACTTTGCACTGGAAGGCCAGAAACGCTCTCAGAAACACTTTCAGAGTCCAAAAAGTGATTCTTAGTGCAGATATTCACTCAACACAGAGTTTCCACTAAAAGGCCAGAAACTCTCTCATATGCACTTTTAGAGTCCAAAAAATTGATTCTTACTGCAGATATTAACTCAACACAGAGTTTCCTGGAGAATGCCAGAAACTCTCTCAGAAGCACTTTCTAAGTCCAAAAAAGTGATTCTTAGTGCAGATATTCACTCAACACAGAGTTTCCACTGGAAGGCCGGAAACACTCTCAAATGCATTTTCGGAGTCCTAAAAAGTGATTGTTAGTGCAGATATTCACTCAACACAGAGTTTCCAGTAGAAGACCAGAAACGCTCTCAGAAGCACTCTCTGAGTACAAAAAAGTGATTTTTAGTGCAGATATTCACTCAACACAGAGTTTCCAGTAAAGGGCCAGAAACGCTCTTAAAGGCATTTTCAGAGTCCAAAACATTCATTCTTACTGCAAATATTCACTCAACACAGACTTTTCCCTGAAAGGCCAGAAACGCTCTCAGAAGCACTTTTAGAGTCCAAAAAAGTGATTCTTAGTGCAGATATTCACTCAACACAGAATTTTCACTGGAAGGCCAGAAACGCTCTCAGAAGCACTTTCAGAGTCCAAAAAGTGATTCTTAGTGCAGATATTCACTCAACACAGAATTTTCACTGGAAGGCCAGAAACGCTCTCAAATGCACTTTCTGAGTCCAAAAAGTGATTCTTAGTGCAGATATTCACTCAACACAGAGTTTCCACTGGAAGGCCAGAAACTCTCTCAAATGCACTTTTAGTGTCACAAAAATTGATTCTTACTGCAGATATTAACTCAACACAGAGTTTCCTGGAGAATGCCAGAAACTCTCTCAGAAGCACTTTCTAAGTCCAAAAAAGTGATTCTTAGTGCAGATATTCACTCAACACAGAGTTTCCGTTGGAAGGCCAGAAACACTCTCAAATGCATTTTCGGAGTCCTAAAAAGTGATTGTTAGTGCAGATATTCACTCAACACAGAGTTTCCACTGGAAGGCCAGAAACGCTCTCAAATGCACTTTCAGAGTCCAAAAAAGTGATTTTGAGTGCAGATATTCACTCAACACAGAGTATCCAGTAAAGGGCCAGAAACACTCTCAAATGCATTTTCAGAGTCCAAAAAATTGATTCTTACTGCAAATATTCACTCAACACAGACTTTTCACTGGAAGGCCAGAAACGCTCTCAGAAGCACTTTCAGAGTCCAAAAAAGTGATTCTTAGTGCAGATATTCACTCCACACAGCTGTTCCAGTAAAAGGCCAGAAACGCTCTCAAATGCATTTTCAGAGTCCAAAAAATTGATTCTTACTGCAAATATTCACTCAACACAGAATTTTCACTGGAAGGCCAGAAATGCTCTCAAATGCACTTTCAGAGTCCAAAAAAGTGATTCTTAGTGCAGATATTCACTCAACACAGAGTTTCCAGTAAAAGGCCAGAAACGTTCTCAGAAGCACTTTCTGAGTACAAAAAAGTGATTCTTAGTGCAGATATTCACTCAACACAGAGTATCCAGTAAAAGGCTAGAAACTCTCTCAAATGCATTTTCAGAGTCCAAAAAATTGATTCTTACTGCAAATATTCCCTCAACACAGACTTTTCACTGGAAGTCCAGAAACGCTCTCAGAAGCACTTTCAGAGTCCAAAAAAGTGATTGTTAGTGCAAACATTCACTCAACACAGAATTTTCACTGGAAGGCCAGAAACGCTCTCAGAAGCACTTTCAGAGTCCAAAAAAGTGATTCTTAGTGCAGATATTCACTCAACACAGAATTTTCACTGGAAGGCCAGAAACGCTCTCAAATGCACTTTCTGAGTCCAAAAAAGTGATTCTTAGTGCAGATATTCACTCAACACAGAGTTTCCAGTAAAAGGGCAGAAACGCTCTCAAATGCATTTTCAGAGTCCAAAACATTCATTCTTACTGCAAATATTCACTCAACACAGACTTTTCACTGAAATGCCAGAAACGCTCTCAGAAGCACTTTCAGAGTCCAAAAAAGTGATTCTTAGTGCAGATATTCACTCAACACAGAGTTTCCAGTAAAAGGCCAGAAACTCTCTCAAATGCATTTTCAGAGTCCAAAAAATTGATTCTTATTGCAAATATTCCCTCAACACAGACTTTTCACTGGAAGAACAGAAACGCTCTCAGAAGCACTTTCAGAGTCCAAAAAAGTGATTCTTAGTGCAGATATTCACTCCACACAGATTTTCCAGTACAAGGCCAGAAAAACTCTCAAATGCAATTGCAGAGTCCAAAAAAGTGATTCTTAGTCAGATATTCACTCAACACAGACTTTGCACTGGAAGGACAGAAACGCTCTCAGAAGCACTTTCTGAGTCCAAAAATTTAATTCTTACTGCAAATATTAACTCAACACAGACTTTGCAATGGAAGAACAGAAACGCTCTCAGAAGCACTTTCAGAGTCCAAAAAAGTGATTCTTAGTGCAGATATTCACTCAACAAAGAGTTTCCAGTAAAAGGCCAGAAACGCTCTCAGAAGCACTTTCTTAGTCCAAAAAGTAATTCTTAGTGCAGATATTCACTCAACACAGAGTTTCCAGTAAAGGGCCAGAAACGCTCTCAAAGGCATTTTCAGAGTCCAAAAATTCATTCTTACTGCAAATATTAACTCAACACAGACTTTTCACTGAAAGGCCAGAAAAGCTCTCAAATGCACTTTCAGAGTCCAAAAAAGTGATTCTTAGTGCAGATATTCACTCAACACAGAGTTTCCACTGGAAGGCCAGAAACTCTCTCAAATGCACTTTTAGAGTCCAAAAAATTGATTCTTACTGCAGATATTAACTCAACACAGAGTTTCCTGGAGAATGCCAGAAACTCTCTCAGAAGCACTTTCTAAGTCCAAAAAAGTGATTCTTAGTGCAGATATTCACTCAACACAGAGTTTCCACTGGAAGGCCGGAAACACTCTCAAATGCATTTTCGGAGTCCTAAAAAGTGATTGTTAGTGCAGATATTCACTCAACACAGAGTTTCCACTGGAAGGCCAGAAACGCTCTCAAATGCACTTTCAGAGTCCAAAAAGTGATTCTTAGTGCAGATATTCACTCAACACAGAGTTTTCACTGGAAGGCCAGAAACGCTCTCAAATGCTTTTTCGGAGTCCAAAAAGTGATTGTTAGTGCAGATATTCACTCAACACAGAGTTTCCTGTAAAAGGCCAGAAACGCTCTCAGAAGCACTTTCTGAGTACAAAAAAGTGATTCTTAGTGCAGATATTCACTGAACACAGAGTTTCCAGTAAAAGGCCAGAAGCGCTCTCATGCACTTTCTAAGTCCAAAAAAGTGATTTTGAGTGCAGATATTCACTCAACACAGAGTTTCCAGTAAAGGGCCAGAAACACTCTCAAATGCATTTTCAGAGTCCAAAAAATTGATTCTTACTGCAAATATTCACTCAACACAGACTTTTCACTGGAAGGCCAGAAACGCTCTCAGAAGCACTTTCAGAGTCCAAAAGTGTGATTCTTAGTGCAGATATTCACTCACACAGCTGTTCCAGTAAAAGGCCAGAAACGCTCTCAAATGCATTTTCAGAGTCCAAAAATTGATTCTTACTGCAAATATTCACTCAACACAGAATTTTCACTGGAAGGCCAGAAATGCTCTCAAATGCACTTTCAGAGTCCAAAAAGTGATTCTTAGTGCAGATATTCACTCAACACAGAGTTTCCAGTAAAAGGCCAGAAACGCTCTCAAATGCATTTTCAGAGTCCAAAAAATTGATTCTTACTGCAAATATTCACTCAACACAGAGTTTCCAGTAAAAGGCCAGAAACGCTCTCAAATGCACTTTCAGAGTCCAAAACATTCATTCTTACTGCAAATATTCACTCAACACAGAGTTTCCACTGGAAGGACAGAAACGCTCTCAAATGCACTCTCTGAGCACAAAAATGATTCTTAGTGCAAATATTCACTCAACACAGAGTTTCCAGTAAAGGGCCAGAAACGCTCTCAAAGGCATTTTCAGAGTCCAAAACATTCATTCTTACTGCAAATATTCACTCAACACAGACTTTTCACTGAAAGGCCAGAAACGCTCTCAGAAGCACTTTCAGAGTCCAAAAAAAGTGATTCTTAGTGCAGATATTCACTCAACACAGAGTTTCCAGTAAAAGGCCAGAAACGCTCTCAAATGCATTTTCAGAGTCCAAAACATTCATTCTTACTGCAAATATTCACTCAACACAGACTTTTCACTGAAATGCCAGAAACGCTCTCAGAAGCACTTTCAGAGTCCAAAAAAGTGATTGTGAGTGCATATATTCACTCAACACAGAGTTTCCAGTAAAAGGCCAGAAACGCTCTCACATGCATTTTCAGAGTCCAAAAATTTGATTCTTACTGCAAATATTCACTCAACACAGACTTTGCACTGGAAGGCCAGAAACGCTCTCAGAAACACTTTCAGAGTCCAAAAAGTGATTCTTAGTGCAGATATTCACTCAACACAGAGTTTCCACTAAAAGGCCAGAAACTCTCTCATATGCACTTTTAGAGTCCAAAAATTGATTCTTACTGCAGATATTAACTCAACACAGAGTTTCCTGGAGAATGCCAGAAACTCTCTCAGAAGCACTTTCTAAGTCCAAAAAAGTGATTCTTAGTGCAGATATTCACTCAACACAGAGTTTCCACTGGAAGGCCGGAAACACTCTCAAATGCATTTTCGGAGTCCTAAAAAGTGATTGTTAGTGCAGATATTCACTCAACACAGAGTTTCCAGTAGAAGACCAGAAACGCTCTCAGAAGCACTCTCTGAGTACAAAAAAGTGATTTTTAGTGCAGATATTCACTCAACACAGAGTTTCCAGTAAAGGGCCAGAAACGCTCTTAAAGGCATTTTCAGAGTCCAAAACATTCATTCTTACTGCAAATATTCACGCAACACAGACTTTTCCCTGAAAGGCCAGAAACGCTCTCAGAAGCACTTTTTAGAGTCCAAAAAAGTGATTCTTAGTGCAGATATTCACTCAACACAGAATTTTCACTGGAAGGCCAGAAACGCTCTCAGAAGCACTTTCAGAGTCCAAAAAAGTGATTCTTAGTGCAGATATTCACTCAACACAGAATTTTCACTGGAAGGCCAGAAACGCTCTCAAATGCACTTTCTGAGTCCAAAAAAGTGATTCTTAGTGCAGATATTCACTCAACACAGAGTTTTCACTGGAAGGCCAGAAACTCTCTCAAATGCACTTTTAGAGTCCAAAAAATTGATTCTTACTGCAGATATTAACTCAACACAGAGTTTCCTGGAGAATGCCAGAAACTCTCTCAGAAGCACTTTCTAAGTCCAAAAAAGTGATTCTTAGTGCAGATATTCACTCAACACAGAGTTTCCGTTGGAAGGCCAGAAACACTCTCAAATGCATTTTCGGAGTCCTAAAAAGTGATTGTTAGTGCAGATATTCACTCAACACAGAGTTTCCACTGGAAGGCCAGAAACGCTCTCAAATGCACTTTCAGAGTCCAAAAAAGTGATTTTGAGTGCAGATATTCACTCAACACAGAGTATCCAGTAAAGGGCCAGAAACACTCTCAAATGCATTTTCAGAGTCCAAAAAATTGATTCTTACTGCAAATATTCACTCAACACAGACTTTTCACTGGAAGGCCAGAAACGCTCTCAGAAGCACTTTCAGAGTCCAAAAAAGTGATTCTTAGTGCAGATATTCACTCCACACAGCTGTTCCAGTAAAAGGCCAGAAACGCTCTCAAATGCATTTTCAGAGTCCAAAAAATTGATTCTTACTGCAAATATTCACTCAACACAGAATTTTCACTGGAAGGCCAGAAATGCTCTCAAATGCACTTTCAGAGTCCAAAAAAGTGATTCTTAGTGCAGATATTCACTCAACACAGAGTTTCCAGTAAAAGGCCAGAAACGTTCTCAGAAGCACTTTCTGAGTACAAAAAAGTGATTCTTAGTGCAGATATTCACTCAACACAGAGTATCCAGTAAAAGGCTAGAAACTCTCTCAAATGCATTTTCAGAGTCCAAAAAATTGATTCTTACTGCAAATATTCCCTCAACACAGACTTTTCACTGGAAGTCCAGAAACGCTCTCAGAAGCACTTTCAGAGTCCAAAAAAGTGATTGTTAGTGCAAACATTCACTCAACACAGAATTTTCACTGGAAGGCCAGAAACGCTCTCAGAAGCACTTTCAGAGTCCAAAAAAGTGATTCTTAGTGCAGATATTCACTCAACACAGAATTTTCACTGGAAGGCCAGAAACGCTCTCAAATGCACTTTCTGAGTCCAAAAAAGTGATTCTTAGTGCAGATATTCACTCAACACAGAGTTTCCAGTAAAAGGGCAGAAACGCTCTCAAATGCATTTTCAGAGTCCAAAACATTCATTCTTACTGCAAATATTCACTCAACACAGACTTTTCACTGAAATGCCAGAAACGCTCTCAGAAGCACTTTCAGAGTCCAAAAAAGTGATTCTTAGTGCAGATATTCACTCAACACAGAGTTTCCAGTAAAAGGCCAGAAACTCTCTCAAATGCATTTTCAGAGTCCAAAAAATTGATTCTTATTGCAAATATTCCCTCAACACAGACTTTTCACTGGAAGAACAGAAACGCTCTCAGAAGCACTTTCAGAGTCCAAAAAGTGATTCTTAGTGCAGATATTCACTCCACACAGATTTTCCAGTACAAGGCCAGAAAAACTCTCAAATGCAATTGCAGAGTCCAAAAAAGTGATTCTTAGTCAGATATTCACTCAACACAGACTTTGCACTGGAAGGACAGAAACGCTCTCAGAAGCACTTTCTGAGTCCAAAAATTTAATTCTTACTGCAAATATTAACTCAACACAGACTTTGCAATGGAAGAACAGAAACGCTCTCAGAAGCACTTTCAGAGTCCAAAAAAGTGATTCTTAGTGCAGATATTCACTCAACAAAGAGTTTCCAGTAAAAGGCCAGAAACGCTCTCAGAAGCACTTTCTTAGTCCAAAAAAGTAATTCTTAGTGCAGATATTCACTCAACACAGAGTTTCCAGTAAAGGGCCAGAAACGCTCTCAAAGGCATTTTCAGAGTCCAAAAAATTCATTCTTACTGCAAATATTAACTCAACACAGACTTTTCACTGAAAGGCCAGAAAAGCTCTCAAATGCACTTTCAGAGTCCAAAAAAGTGATTCTTAGTGCAGATATTCACTCAACACAGAGTTTACACTTGAAGGCCAGGAACTCTCTCAAATGCATTTTCTGAGTCCAAAAAAGTGATTCTTAGTGCAGATATTCACTCAACACAGAGTTTCCAGTAAAAAGCCAGAAACTCTCTCAAATGCATTTTCAGAGTCCAAAAATTTGATTCTTACTGCAAATATTCACTCAACACAGACTTTGCACTGGAAGAACAGAAACGCTCTCAGAAGCACTTTCAGAGTGTAAAAAAGTGATTCTTAGTGCAGATATTCACTCCACACAGATTTTCCAGTAAAAGGCCAGAAACGTTCTCAGAAGCACTTTCTGAGTCCAAAAAATTGATTTTGAGTGCAGATATTCACTCAACACAGAGTTTCCAGTAAAGGGCCAGAAACACTCTCAAATGCATTTTCAGAGTCCAAAAAATTGATTCTTACTGCAAATATTCCCTCAACACAGACTTTTCAGTAAAAGGCCAGAAACGCTCTCAGGAGCACTTTCAGAGTCCAAAAAAGTGATTCTTAGTGCAGATATTCACTCCACACAGATTTTCCAGTAAAAGGCCAGAAACGCTCTCAAATGCATTTTCAGAGTCCAAAAAATTGATTCTTACTGCAAATATTCACTCAACACAGAATTTTCACTGGAAGGCCAGAAACGCTCTCAAATGCACTTTCAGAGTCCAAAAGTGATTCTTAGTGCAGATATTCGCTCAACACAGAGTTTCCTGTAAAAGGCCAGAAACGCTCTCAAATGCATTTTCAGAGTCCAAAAAATTGATTCTTACTGCAAATATTCACTCAACACAGAGTTTCCAGTAAAGGCCAGAAACGCTCTCAAATGCACTTTCAGAGTCCAAAAAAGTGATTCTTAGTGCAGATATTCACTCAACACAGAGTTTCCAGAAAAGGGCCAGAAACGCTCTCAGAAGGACTTTCAGAGTCCAAAAAAGTGATTCTTAGTGCAGATATTCACTCAACACAGAGTTTCCAGTAAAAGGCCAGAAACTCTCTCAAAAGCATTTTCAGAGTCCAAAAAATTGATTCTTACTGCAAATATTCACTCAACAGAGAGTTTCCACTGGAAGTCCAGAAATGCTCTCAAATGCACTTTTAGAGTCCAAAAAAGTGATTCTTAGTGCAGATATTCACTCCACACAGATTTTCCAGTACAAGGCCAGAAACACTCTCAAATGCAATTGCAGAGTCCAAAAAAGTGATTCTTATTCAGATATTCACTCAACACAGACTTTGCACTGGAAGGACAGAAACGCTCTCAGAAGCACTTTCTGAGTCCAAAAATTTAATTCTTACTGCAAATATTCACTCAACACAGACTTTGCAATGGAAGAACAGAAACGCTCTCAGAAGCACTTTCAGAGTCAAAAAAGTGATTCTTAGTGCAGATATTCACTCAACAAAGAGTTTCCAGTAAAAGGCCAGAAACGCTCTCAGAAGCACTTTCTGAGTCCAAAAAAGTGATTCTTAGTGCAGATATTCACTCAACACAGAGTTTCCAGTAAAGGGCCAGAAACGCTCTCAAAGGCATTTTCAGAGTCCAAAAAATTCATTCTTACTGCAAATATTAACTCAACACAGACTTTTCACTGAAAGACCAGAAACGCTCTCAAATGCACTTTCAGAGTCCAAAAAAGTGATTCTTAGTGCAGATATTCACTCAACACAGAGTTTACACTTGAAGGCCAGGAACTCTCTCAAATGCATTTTCTGAGTCCAAAAAAGTGATTCTTAGTGCAGATATTCACTCAACACAGAGTTTCCAGTAAAAAGCCAGAAACTCTCTCAACTGCATTTTCAGAGTCCAAAAATTTGATTCTTACTGCAAATATTCACTCAACACAGACTTTGCACTGGAAGAACAGAAACGCTCTCAGAAGCACTTTCAGAGTCCAAAAAAGTGATTCTTAGTGCAGATATTCACTCCACACAGATTTTCCAGTAAAAGGCCAGAAACGTTCTCAGAAGCACTTTCTGAGTACAAAAAAGTGATTCTTAGTGCAGATATTCACTCAACACAGAGTATCCAGTAAAAGGCCAGAAACTCTCTCAAATGCATTTTCAGAGTCCAAAAAATTGATTCTTACTGCAAATATTCACTCAACACAGTGTTTCCAGTAAAAGGCCAGAAGCGCTCTCATGCACTTTCAGAGTCCAAAAAATTGATTTTTAGTGCAGATATTCACTCAACACAGAGTTTCCAGTAAAGGGCCAGAAACACTCTCAAATGCATTTTCAGAGTCCAAAAAATTGATTCTTACTGCAAATATTCCCTCAACACAGACTTTTCAGTAAAAGGCCAGAAACGCTCTCAGAAGCACTTTCAGAGTCCAAAAAAGTGATTCTTAGTGCAGATATTCACTCCACACAGATTTTCCAGTAAAAGGCCAGAAACGCTCTCAAATGCATTTTCAGAGTCCAAAAAATTGATTCTTACTGCAAATATTCACTCAACACAGAATTTTCACTGGAAGGCCAGAAACGCTCTCAAATGCACTTTCAGAGTCCAAAAAAGTGATTCTTAGTGCAGATATTCACTCAACACAGAGTTTCCTGTAAAAGGCCAGAAACGCTCTCAAATGCATTTTCAGAGTCCAAAAAATTGATTCTTACTGCAAATATTCACTCAACACAGAGTTTTCAGTAAAAGGCCAGAAACGCTCTCAAATGCACTTTCAGAGTCCAAAAAAGTGATTCTTAGTGCAGATATTCACTCAACACAGAGTTTCCAGAAAAAGGCCAGAAACGCTCTCAGAAGGACTTTCAGAGTCCAAAAAAGTGATTCTTAGTGCAGATATTCACTCAACACAGAGTTTCCAGTAAAAGGCCAGAAACTCTCTCAAAAGCATTTTCAGAGTCCAAAAAATTGATTCTTACTGCAAATATTCACTCAACAGAGAGTTTCCACTGGAAGTCCAGAAATGCTCTCAAATGCACTTTTAGAGTCCAAAAAATTGATTCTTACTGCAGATATTAACTCAACACAGAGTTTCCTGGAGAATGCCAGAAACTCTCTCAGAAGCACTTTCTAAGTCCAAAACAGTGATTCTTAGTGCAGATATTCACTCAACACAAAGTTTCCACAGGAAGGCCAGAAATGCTCTCAAATGCACTTTCAGAGTCCAAAAAATTGATTGTTAGTACAGATATTCACTCAACACAGACTTTTCACTGGAAGGCCAGAAATGCTCTCAAAGGCACTTTTAGAGTCCAAAAAAGTGATTCTTACTGCAAATATTCACTCAACACAGAGTTTCCACTGGAAGGCCAGAAATGCTCTCAAATGCACTTTCAGAGTCCAAAAAAGTGATTGTTAGTACAGATATTCACTGAACACAGAGTTTCCAGTAAAAGGCCAGAAACGCTCTCAGAAGCACTTTCTGAGTCCAAAACAGTGATTCTTTTTGCAGATATTCACTCAACACAGAGTTTCCACTGGAAGGCCAGAAATGCTCTCAAAAGCACTTTTAGATTCCAAAGAAGTGATTCTTAGTGCAAATATTCACTCAACACAGACTTTTCACTGGAAGGCCAGAAACGCTCTCAGAAGCACTTTCAGAGTCCAAAAAAGTGATTCTTAGTGCAGATATTCACTCAACACAGAATTTTCACTGGAAGGCCAGAAACGCTCTCAAATGCACTTTCTGAGTCCAAAAAATTGATTCTTAGTGCAGATATTCACTCAACACAGACTTTTCACTGAAGGCCAGAAACGCTCTCAGAAGCACTTTCAGAGTCCAAAAAGTGATTCTTAGTGCAGATATTCACTCAACACAGATTTTCACTGGAAGGCCAGAAACGCTCTCAAATGCACTTTCTGAGTCCAAAAATTGATTCTTAGTGCAGATATTCACTCAACACAGACTTTTCACTGAAAGGCCAGAAACGCTCTCAAATGCACTTTCAGAGTCCAAAAAAGTGATTCTTAGTGCAGATATTCACTCAACACAGAGTTTACACTTGAAAGCCAGGAACGCTCTCAAATGCATTTTCTGAGTCCAAAAAAGTGATTCTTTGTGCAGATATTCACTCAACACAGAGTTTCCAGTAAAAGGCCAGAAACACTCTCAGAAGCACTTTCTCAGTCCAAAAAATTGATTCTTACTGCAAATAATCACTCAACACAGACTTTTCACTGGAAGGCCAGAAACGCTCTCAAATGCATTTTCGGAGTCCAAAAACGTGATTGTTAGTGCAGATATTCACTCAACACAGAGTTTCCAGTAAAAGGCCAGAAACGTTCTCAGAAGCACTTTCTGAGTCCAAAAAATTGATTCTTACTGCAAATATCACTCAACAGAGAGTTTCCACTGGAAGTCCAGAAATGCTCTCAAATGCACTTTTAGAGTCCAAAAAATTGATTCTTACTGCAGATATTAACTCAACACAGAGTTTCCTGGAGAATGCCAGAAACTCTCTCAGAAGCACTTTCTAAGTCCAAAACAGTGATTCTTAGTGCAGATATTCACTCAACACAGAGTTTCCACAGGAAGGCCAGAAATGCTCTCAAATGCACTTTCAGAGTCCAAAAAATTGATTCTTATTGCAAATATTCACTCAACACAGACTTTTCACTGGAAGGCCAGAAACGCTCTCAGAAGCACTTTCAGAGTCCAAAAAAGTGATTCTTAGTGCAGATATTCACTCAACACAGAATTTTCACTGGAAGGCCAGAAACGCTCTCAAATGCACTTTTTGAGTCCAAAAAATTGATTCTTAGTGCAGATATTCACTCAACACAGACTTTGCACTGGAAGGCCAGAAACGCTCTCAAATGCATTTTCGGAGTCCAAAAAAGTGATTGTTAGTGCAGATATTCAATCAACACAGAATTTCCTGTAAAAGGCCAGAATCGCTCTCAGAAGCACTTTCTCAGTCCAAAAAAGTGATTCTTAGTGCAGATATTCACTCAACACAGAGTTTCCACTAAAGGCCAGAAACGCTCTCAAATGCACTTTCAGAGTCCAAAAAAGTGATTCTTAGTGCAGATATTCACTCAACACAGAGTTTACACTGGAAGGCCAGGAACGCTCTCAAATGCATTTTCTGAGTCCAAAAAGATGATTCTTAGTGCAGATATTCACTCAACACAGAGTTTCCAGTAAAGGCCAGAAACGCTCTCAGAAGCACTTTCTGAGTCCAAAAATTGATTCTTACTGCAAATAATCACTCAACACAGACTTTTCACTGGAAGGCCAGAAACGCTCTCAAATGCATTTTTAGAGTCCAAAAAGTGATTGTTAGTGCAGATATTCACTCAACACAGAATTTCCTGTAAAAGGCCAGAAACGCTCTCAGAAGCACTTTCAGAGTACAAAAAGTGATTCTTAGTGCAGATATTCACTCAACACAGTGTTTACAGTAAAAGGCCAGAAACGCTCTCAAATGCACTTTCAGAGTCCAAAAAGTGATTGTGAGTGCAGATATTCACTCAACACAGACTTTGCACTGGAAGGACAGAAACGCTCTCAGAAGCACTTTCTGAGTCCAAAAATTTAATTCTTACTGCAAATATTCACTCAACACAGACTTTGCAATGGAAGATCAGAAACGCTCTCAGAAGCACTTTCAGAGTCCAAAAAAGTGATTCTTAGTGCAGATATTCACTCAACAAAGAGTTTCCAGTAAAAGGCCAGAAACGCTCTCAGAAGCACTTTCAGAGTCCAAAAAAGTGATTCTTAGTGCAGATATTCACTCAACACAGAGTTTCCAGTAAAAGGCCAGAAACGCTCTCAAAGGCATTTTCAGAGTCCAAAAAATTCATTCTTACTGCAAATATTAACTCAACACAGACTTTTCACTGAAAGGCCAGAAATGCACTCAAATGCACTTTCAGAGTCCAAAAAAGTGATTCTTAGTGCAGATATTCACTCAACACAGAGTTTACACTTGAAGGCCAGGAACGCTCTCAAATGCATTTTCTGAGTCCAAAAAAGTGATTCTTAGTGCAGATATTCACTCAACACAGAGTTTCCAGTAAAAGGCCAGAAACTCTCTCAAATGCATTTTCAGAGTCCAAAAATTTGATTCTTACTGCAAATATTCACTCAACACAGACTTTGCACTGGAAGAACAGAAACGCTCTCAGAAGCACTTTCAGAGTCCAAAAAAGTGATTCTTAGTGCAGATATTCACTCAACACAGATTTTCCAGTAAAAGGCCAGAAACTCTCTCAAATGCATTTTCAGAGTCCAAAAAATTGATTCTTACTGCAAATATTCACTCAACACAGACTTTTCACTGGAAGGCCAGAAACGCTCTCAAATGCACTTTCAGAGTCCAAAAAAGTGATTCTTAGTGCAGATATTCACTCAACACAGAGTTTCCAGTAAAAGGCCAGAAACGTTCTCAGAAGCACTTTCTGAGTCCAAAAAGTGATTCTTAGTGCAGATATTCACTCAACACAGAGTATCCAGTAAAAGGCCAGAAACGCTCTCAAATGCATTTTCAGAGTCCAAAAATTGATTCTTACTGCAAATATTCACTCAACACAGAGTTTCCACTGGAAGGCCAGAAATGCTCTCAAATGCACTTTTAGAGTCCAAAAATTGATTCTTACTGCAGATATTCACTCAACACAGAGTTTCCTGGAGAAGGCCAGAAACTCTCTCAGAAGCACTTTCAGAGTCCAAAAAGTGATTCTTAGTGCAGATATTCACTCAACACAGAGTTTCCACAGGAAGGCCAGAAATGCTCTCAAATGCACTTTCAGAGTCCAAAAAATTGATTCTTATTGCAAATATTCACTCAACACAGACTTTTCACTGGAAGGCCAGAAACGCTCTCAGAAGCACTTTCAGAGTCCAAAAAAGTGATTCTTAGTGCAGATATTCACTCAACACAGAATTTTCACTGGAAGGCCAGAAACGCTCTCAAATGCACTTTCAGAGTCCAAAAAATTGATTCTTAGTGCAGATATTCACTCAACACAGATTTTCACTGGAAGGCCAGAAACGCTCTCAAATGCACTTTCAGAGTCCAAAAAAGTGATTCTTAGTGCAGATATTCACTCAACACAGATTTTTTCCTGTAAAAGGCCAGAAACGCTCTCAAATGCATTTTCAGAGTCCAAAAAATTGATTCTTACTGCAAATATTCACTCAACACAGAGTTTCCAGTAAAAGGCCAGAAACGCTCTCAAATGCACTTTCAGAGTCCAAAAAAGTGATTCTTAGTGCAGATATTCACTCAACACAGAGTTTCCAGAAAAGGGCCAGAAACGCTCTCAAATGCATTTCAGAGTCAAAAAATTGATTCTTACTGCAAATATTCACTCAACACAGACTTTTCACTGGAAGGCCAGAAACGCTCTCAGAAGCACTTTTCAGAGTCCAAAAAGTGATTCTTAGTGCAGATATTCACTCAACACAGAGTTTCCAGTAAAAGGCCAGAAACTCTCTCAAAAGCATTTTCAGAGTCCAAAAAATTGATTCTTACTGCAAATATTCACTCAACAGAGAGTTTCCACTGGAAGTCCAGAAATGCTCTCAAATGCACTTTTAGAGTCCAAAAAATTGATTCTTACTGCAGATATTAACTCAACACAGAGTTTCCTGGAGAATGCCAGAAACTCTCTCAGAAGCACTTTCTAAGTCCAAAACAGTGATTCTTAGTGCAGATATTCACTCAACACAGAGTTTCCACTGGAAGGCCAGAAATGCTCTCAAATGCACTTTCAGAGTCCAAAAAATTGATTGTTAGTACAGATATTCACTCAACACAGAGTTTTCACTGGAAGGCCAGAAATGCTCTCAAAGGCACTTTTAGAGTCCAAAAAGTGATTCTTACTGCAAATATTCACTCAACACAGAGTTTCCACTGGAAGGCCAGAAATGCTCTCAAATGCACTTTCAGAGTCCAAAAAGTGATTGTTAGTACAGATATTCACTCAACACAGAGTTTCCAGTAAAAGGCCAGAAACGCTCTCAGAAGCACTTTCTGAGTCCAAAACAGTGATTCTTTTTGCAGATATTCACTCAACACAGAGTTTCCACTGGAAGGCCAGAAATGCTCTCAAAAGCACTTTCAGAGTCCAAAAAGTGATTCTTAGTGCAAATATTCACTCAACACAGACTTTTCACTAAAAGGCCAGAAACGCTCTCAGAAGCACTTTCAGAGTCCAAAAAATGATTCTTAGTGCAGATATTCACTCAACACAGAATTTTCACTGGAAGGCCAGAAACGCTCTCAAATGCACTTTCTGAGTCCAAAAAATTGATTCTTAGTGCAGATATTCACTCAACACAGACTTTTCACTGGAAGGCCAGAAACGCTCTCAGAAGCACTTTCAGAGTCCAAAAAAGTGATTCTTAGTGCAGATATTCACTCAACACAGAATTTTCACTGGAAGGCCAGAAACGCTCTCAAATGCACTTTCTGAGTCCAAAAAATTGATTCTTAGTGCAGATATTCACTCAACACAGACTTTTCACTGAAAGGCCAGAAACGCTCTCAAATGCACTTTCAGAGTCCAAAAAAGTGATTCTTAGTGCAGATATTCACTCAACACAGAGTTTACACTTGAAGGCCAGGAACGCTCTCAAATGCATTTTCTGAGTCCAAAAAGTGATTCTTAGTGCAGATATTCACTCAACACAGAGTTTCCAGTAAAAGGCCAGAAACGCTCTCAAATGCACTTTCAGAGTCCAAAAATTGATTCTTACTGCAAATATTCACTCAACACAGACTTTTCACTGGAAGGCCAGAAACGCTCTCAGAAGCACTTTCTGAGTCCAAAAAGTGATTCTTAGTGCAGATATTCACTCAACACAGAGTTTCCAGTAAAGGGCCAGAAACGCTCTCAAATGCATTTTCAGAGTCCAAAAATTGATTCTTACTGCAAATATTCACTCAACACAGACTTTTCACTGGAAGGCCAGAAACGCTCTCAGAAGCACTTTCAGAGTCCAAAAAGTGATTCTTAGTGCAGATATTCACTCAACACAGACTTTTCACTGGAAGGCCAGAAACGCTCTCAAATGCACTTTCAGAGTCCAAAAAGTGATTGTTAGTGCAGATATTCACTCAACACAGAGTTTTCCTGTAAAGGCCAGAAACGCTCTCAGAAGCACTTTCAGAGTCCAAAAAGTGATTCTTAGTGCAGATATTCACTCAACACAGAGTTTCCACTGGCAGGCCAGAAACGCTCTCAAATGCACTTTCAGAGTCCAAAAAGTGATTCTTAGTGCAGATATTCACTCAACACAGAGTTTACACTGGAAGGCCAGAAACGCTCTCAAATGCATTTTCTGAGTCCAAAAAGTGATTCTTAGTGCAGATATTCACTCAACACAGAGTTTCCAGTAAAAGGCTAGAAACGCTCTCAAATGCATTTTCAGAGTCCAAAAAGTGATTCTTTGTGCAGATATTCACTCAACACAGAGTTTTCACTGGAAGGCCAGAAACGCTCTCAGAAGCACTTTCAGAGTCCAAAAAGTGATTCTTAGTGCAAACATTCACTCAACACAGAATTTTCACTGGAAGGCCAGAAACGCTCTCAGAAGCACTTTCAGAGTCCAAAAAAGTGATTCTTAGTGCAGATATTCACTCAACACAGAATTTTCAGTAAAAGGCCAGAAACGCTCTCAAATGCACTTTCTGAGTCCAAAAAAGTGATTCTTAGTGCAGATATTCACTCAACACAGAGTTTCCAGTAAAAGGCCAGAAACGCTCTCAAATGCATTTTCAGAGTCCAAAACATTCATTCTTACTGCAAATATTCACTCAACACAGACTTTTCACTGAAATGCCAGAAACGCTCTCAGAAGCACTTTCAGAGTCCAAAAAAGTGATTCTTAGTGCAGATATTCACTCAACACAGATTTTCCAGTAAAAGGCCAGAAACACTCTCAAATGCAATTTCAGAGTCCAAAAAAGTGATTCTTAGTGCAGATATTCACTCAACACAGACTTTGCACTGGAAGGACAGAAACGCTCTCAGAAGCACTTTCAGAGTCCAAAAAGTGATTCTTACTGCAAATATTCACTCAACACAGAGTTTCCAGTAAAAGGCCAGAAACGCTCTCAAATGCACTTTCAGAGTCCAAAAAAGTGATTCTTAGTGCAGATATTCACTCAACACAGAGTTTCCAGTAAAAGGCCAGAAACGCTCTCAAAAGCACTTTCTGAGTCCAAAAAGTAATTCTTAGTGCAGATATTCACTCAACACAGAGTTTCCAGTAAAAGGCCAGAAACGCTCTCAAATGCATTTTCAGAGTCCAAAAATTGATTCTTACTGCAAATATTAACTCAACACAGACTTTTCACTGAAAGGCCAGAAACGCTCTCAAATGCACTTTCAGAGTCCAAAAAGTGATTCTTAGTGCAGATATTCACTCAACACAGAGTTTCACTGTAAAAGGCCAGGAACTCTCTCAAATGCATTTTCAGAGTCCAAAAAGTGATTCTTAGTGCAGATATTCACTCAACACAGAGTTTCCAGTAAAAGGCCAGAAACGCTCTCAAATGCATTTTCAGAGTCCAAAATTTGATTCTTACTGCAAATATTCACTCAACACAGACTTTCCACTGGAAGGCCAGAAACGCTCTCAAATGCACTTTCAGAGTCCAAAAAAGTGATTCTTAGTGCAGATATTCACTCAACACAGAGTTTCCAGTAAAAGGCCAGAAACGCTCTCAGAAGCACTTTCAGAGTCCAAAAATTGATTCTTAGTGCAGATATTCACTCAACACAGAGTTTCCAGTAAAAGGCCAGAAACACTCTCAAATGCATTTTCAGAGTCCAAAAATTGATTCTTACTGCAAATATTCACTCAACACAGAGTTTTCACTAAAAGGCCAGAAACGCTCTCAGGAGCACTTTCAGAGTCCAAAAAGTGATTCTTAGTGCAGATATTCACTCAACACAGAGTTTCCACTAAAAGGCCAGAAATGCTCTCAAATGCATTTTCAGAGTCCAAAAATTGATTCTTACTGCAAATATTCACTCAACACAGAGTTTCCAGTGGAAGGCCAGAAACGCTCTCAAATGCACTTTCAGAGTCCAAAAAGTGATTCTTAGTGCAGATATTCACTCAACACAGAGTTTCCTGTAAAAGGCCAGAAACGCTCTCAAATGCATTTTCAGAGTCCAAAAAGTGATTCTTAGTGCAAATATTCACTCAACACAGAGTTTCCAGTAAAAGGCCAGAAACGCTCTCAAATGCACTTTCAGAGTCCAAAAAAGTGATTCTTAGTGCAGATATTCACTCAACACAGAGTTTCCAGAAAAGGGCCAGAAACGCTCTCAGAAGCACTACTGCAAAGCACTTTCAGAGTCCAAAAAAGTGATTCTTAGTGCAGATATTCACTCAACACAGAGTTTCCAGTAAAAGGCCAGAAACTCTCTCAAAAGCATTTTCAGAGTCCAAAAAATTGATTCTTACTGCAAATATTCACTCAACAGAGAGTTTCCACTGGAAGTCCAGAAATGCTCTCAAATGCACTTTTAGAGTCCAAAAAAGTGATTCTTAGTGCAGATATTCACTCAACACAGAGTTTCCAGTGGAAGGCCAGAAACACTCTCAAATGCACTTTCAGAGTCCAAAAAGTGATTCTTAGTGCAGATATTCACTCAACACAGACTTTCCACTGGAAGGCCAGAAATGCTCTCAAAGCACTTTCAGAGTCCAAAAATTGATTCTTAGTGCAAATATTCACTCAACACAGACTTTTCACTGGAAGGCCAGAAACGCTCTCAGAAGCACTTTCAGAGTCCAAAAAAGTGATTCTTAGTGCAGATATTCACTCAACACAGAGTTTCCAGTAAAAGGCCAGAAACTCTCTCAAATGCATTTTCAGAGTCCAAAAAATTGATTCTTACTGCAAATATTCACTCAACACAGAGTTTCCAGTAAAGGCCAGAAAGCGCTCTCAAATGCACTTTCAGAGTCCAAAAAAGTGATTCTTAGTGCAGATATTCACTCAACACAGAGTTTCCAGTAAAAGGCCAGAAACACTCTCAAATGCATTTTCAGAGTCCAAAAAATTGATTCTTACTGCAAATATTCACTCAACACAGACTTTTCACTGGAAGGCCAGAAATGCTCTCAAATGCACTTTCAGAGTCAAAAAAGTGATTCTTAGTGCAGATATTCACTCAACACAGATTTTCCAGTAAAAGGCCAGAAACGCTCTCAAATGCATTTTCAGAGTCCAAAAATTGATTCTTAGTGCAGATATTCACTCAACACAGAATTTTCACTGGAAGGCCAGAAACGCTCTCAAATGCACTTTCAGAGTCCAAAAAAGTGATTCTTAGTGCAGATATTCACTCAACACAGAGTTTCCTGTAAAAGGCCAGAAACGCTCTCAAATGCATTTTCAGAGTCCAAAAAATTGATTCTTACTGCAAATATTCACTCAACACAGAGTTTCCAGTAAAAGGCCAGAAACGCTCTCAAATGCACTTTCAGAGTCCAAAAAAGTGATTCTTAGTGCAAATATTCACTCAACACAGAGTTTCAGAAAAAGGCCAGAAACGCTCTCAAATGGACTTTCAGAGTCCAAAAAGTGATTCTTAGTGCAGATATTCACTCAACACAGAGTTTCCAGTAAAAGGCCAGAAACTCTCTCAAATGCATTTTCAGAGTCCAAAAATTGATTCTTACTGCAAATATTCACTCAACACAGAGTTTCCACTGGAAGGCCAGAAATGCTCTCAAATGCACTTTCAGAGTCCAAAAATTGATTCTTACTGCAGATATTCACTCAACACAGAGTTTCCTGGAGAAGGCCAGAAACTCTCTCAAAAGCATTTTCTAAGTCCAAAACAGTGATTCTTAGTGCAGATATTCACTCAACACAGAGTTTCCACTGGAAGGCCAGAAATGCTCTCAAATGCACTTTCAGAGTCCAAAAAATTGATTCTTAGTACAGATATTCACTCAACACAGACTTTTCACTGGAAGGCCAGAAATGCTCTCAAAAGCACTTTTTAGAGTCCAAAAAAGTGATTCTTAGTGCAGATATTCACTCAACACAGAGTTTCCACTGGAAGGCCAGAAATGCTCTCAAATGCACTTTCAGAGTCCAAAAATTGATTGTTAGTACAGATATTCACTCAACACAGAGTTTCCTGGAGAAGGCCAGAAATGCTCTCAAAGCACTTTTAGAGTCCAAAACAGTGATTCTTAGTGCAGATATTCACTCAACACAGAGTTTCCACTGGAAGGCCAGAAATGCTCTCAAATGCACTTTCAGAGTCCAAAAAATTGATTCTTAGTGCAAATATTCACTCAACACAGACTTTTCACTGGAAGGCCAGAAACGCTCTCAAAAGCACTTTCAGAGTCCAAAAAAGTGATTCTTAGTGCAGATATTCACTCAACACAGACTTTTCACTGGAAGGCCAGAAACGCTCTCAAATGCACTTTTTGAGTCCAAAAAATTGATTCTTAGTGCAGATATTCACTCAACACAGACTTTTCACTGGAAGGCCAGAAACGCTCTCAAATGCATTTTCGGAGTCCAAAAAAGTGATTGTTAGTGCAGATATTCACTCAACACAGAGTTTCCTGTAAAAGGCCAGAAACGCTCTCAAAGCACTTTCTGAGTCCAAAAATTGATTCTTAGTGCAGATATTCACTCAACACAGAGTTTTCACTGAAAGGCCAGAAACGCTCTCAAATGCACTTTCAGAGTCCAAAAGTGATTCTTAGTGCAGATATTCACTCAACACAGAGTTTACACTGGAAGGCCAGGAACGCTCTCAAATGCATTTTCTGAGTCCAAAAAAGTGATTCTTAGTGCAGATATTCACTCAACACAGAGTTTCCAGTAAAAGGCCAGAAACGCTCTCAGAAGCACTTTCTGAGTCCAAAAAATTGATTCTTACTGCAAATAATCACTCAACACAGACTTTTCACTGGAAGGCCAGAAACGCTCTCAAATGCATTTTGAGTCCAAAAAGTGATTGTTAGTGCAGATATTCACTCAACACAGAGTTTCCTGTAAAGGCCAGAAACGCTCTCAGAAGCACTTTCTGAGTACAAAAAAGTGATTCTTAGTGCAGATATTCACTCAACACAGTGTTTACAGTAAAAGGCCAGAAACGCTCTCAAATGCACTTTCAGAGTCCAAAAAAGTGATTGTGAGTGCAGATATTCACTCAACACAGACTTTGCACTGGAAGGACAGAAACGCTCTCAGAAGCACTTTCTGAGTCCAAAAATTTGATTCTTACTGCAAATATTCACTCAACACAGACTTTGCAATGGAAGGCCAGAAACGCTCTCAGAAGCACTTTCAGAGTCCAAAAAAGTGATTCTTAGTGCAGATATTCACTCAACACAGAGTTTCCAGTAGAAGGCCAGAAACGCTCTCAGAAGCACTTTCTGAGTCCAAAAAAGTGATTCTTAGTGCAGATATTCACTCAACACAGAGTTTCCAGTAAAGGCCAGAAACGCTCTCAAAGGCATTTTCAGAGTCCAAAAAATTGATTCTTACTGCAAATATTCACTCAACACAGACTTTTCACTGAAAGGCCAGAAATGCACTCAAATGCACTTTCAGAGTCCAAAAAAGTGATTCTTAGTGCAGATATTCACTCAACACAGAGTTTACACTTGAAGGCCAGGAACGCTCTCAAATGCATTTTCTGAGTCCAAAAAAGTGATTCTTAGTGCAGATATTCACTCAACACAGAGTTTCCAGTAAAAGGCCAGAAACGCTCTCAAATGCATTTTCAGAGTCCAAAAATTTGATTCTTACTGCAAATATTCACTCAACACAGACTTTTCACTGGAAGGCCAGAAACGCTCTCAGAAGCACTTTCAGAGTCCAAAAAAGTGATTCTTAGTGCAGATATTCACTCAACACAGATTTTCCAGTAAAAGGCCAGAAACTCTCTCAAATGCATTTTCAGAGTCCAAAAAATTGATTCTTACTGCAAATATTCCCTCAACACAGAGTTTCCACTAAAAGGCCAGAAACGTTCTCAGAAGCACTTTCTGAGTCCAAAAAAGTGATTCTTAGTGCAGATATTCACTCAACACAGAGTTTCCAGTAAAAGGCCAGAAACTCTCTCAAATGCATTTTCAGAGTCCAAAAAATTGATTCTTAGTGCAAATATTCACTCAACACAGAGTTTCCACTGGAAGGCCAGAAATGCTCTCAAATGCACTTTTAGAGTCCAAAAAATTGATTCTTACTGCAGATATTAACTCAACACAGAGTTTCCTGGAGAATGCCAGAAACTCTCTCAGAAGCACTTTCTAAGTCCAAAACAGTGATTCTTAGTGCAGATATTCACTCAACACAGAGTTTCCACAGGAAGGCCAGAAATGCTCTCAAATGCACTTTCAGAGTCCAAAAAATTGATTCTTATTGCAAATATTCACTCAACACAGACTTTTCACTGGAAGGCCAGAAACGCTCTCAAAAGCACTTTCAGAGTCCAAAAAGTGATTCTTAGTGCAGATATTCACTCAACACAGAATTTTCACTGGAAGGCCAGAAACGCTCTCAAATGCACTTTTTGAGTCCAAAAAATTGATTCTTAGTGCAGATATTCACTCAACACAGAATTTTCACTGGAAGGCCAGAAACGCTCTCAAATGCACTTTCAGAGTCCAAAAAAGTGATTCTTAGTGCAGATATTCACTCAACACAGAGTTTCCTGTAAAAGGCCAGAAACGCTCTCAAATGCATTTTCAGAGTCCAAAAAATTGATTCTTACTGCAAATATTCACTCAACACAGAGTTTCCAGTAAAAGGCCAGAAACGCTCTCAAATGCACTTTCAGAGTCCAAAAAAGTGATTCTTAGTGCAGATATTCACTCAACACAGAGTTTCCAGAAAAGGCCAGAAACGCTCTCAAATGCATTTTCAGAGTCCAAAAAATTGATTCTTACTGCAAATATTCACTCAACACAGACTTTTCACTGGAAGGCCAGAAACGCTCTCAGAAGCACTTTCAGAGTCCAAAAAAGTGATTCTTAGTGCAGATATTCACTCAACACAGAGTTTCCAGTAAAAGGCCAGAAACTCTCTCAAAAGCATTTTCAGAGTCCAAAAAATTGATTCTTACTGCAAATATTCACTCAACACAGAGTTTCCACTGGAAGTCCAGAAATGCTCTCAAATGCACTTTTAGAGTCCAAAAAATTGATTCTTACTGCAGATATTAACTCAACACAGAGTTTCCTGGAGAATGCCAGAAACTCTCTCAGAAGCACTTTCTAAGTCCAAAACAGTGATTCTTAGTGCAGATATTCACTCAACACAGAGTTTCCACTGGAAGGCCAGAAATGCTCTCAAATGCACTTTCAGAGTCCAAAAAATTGATTGTTAGTACAGATATTCACTCAACACAGACTTTTCACTGGAAGGCCAGAAATGCTCTCAAAGGCACTTTTAGAGTCCAAAAAAGTGATTCTTACTGCAAATATTCACTCAACACAGAGTTTCCACTGGAAGGCCAGAAATGCTCTCAAATGCACTTTCAGAGTCCAAAAAAGTGATTGTTAGTACAGATATTCACTCAACACAGAGTTTCCAGTAAAAGGCCAGAAACGCTCTCAGAAGCACTTTCTGAGTCCAAAACAGTGATTCTTTTTGCAGATATTCACTCAACACAGAGTTTCCACTGGAAGGCCAGAAATGCTCTCAAAAGCACTTTCAGAGTCCAAAAAAGTGATTCTTAGTGCAGATATTCACTCAACACAGAGTTTTCACTGGAAGGCCAGAAACGCTCTCAGAAGCACTTTCAGAGTCCAAAAAGTGATTCTTAGTGCAGATATTCACTCAACACAGAATTTTCACTGGAAGGCCAGAAACGCTCTCAAATGCACTTTCTGAGTCCAAAAAATTGATTCTTAGTGCAGATATTCACTCAACACAGACTTTTCACTGGAAGGCCAGAAACGCTCTCAGAAGCACTTTCAGAGTCCAAAAAAGTGATTCTTAGTGCAGATATTCACTCAACACAGAATTTTCACTGGAAGGCCAGAAACGCTCTCAAATGCACTTTCTGAGTCCAAAAATTGATTCTTAGTGCAGATATTCACTCAACACAGACTTTTCACTGAAAGGCCAGAAACGCTCTCAAATGCACTTTCAGAGTCCAAAAAAGTGATTCTTAGTGCAGATATTCACTCAACACAGAGTTTACACTTGAAGGCCAGGAACGCTCTCAAATGCATTTTCTGAGTCCAAAAAAGTGATTCTTAGTGCAGATATTCACTCAACACAGAGTTTCCAGTAAAAGGCCAGAAACGCTCTCAGAAGCACTTTCTCAGTCCAAAAAATTGATTCTTACTGCAAATAATCACTCAACACAGACTTTTCACTGGAAGGCCAGAAACGCTCTCAAATGCATTTTCGGAGTCCAAAAAAGTGATTGTTAGTGCAGATATTCACTCAACACAGAGTTTCCAGTAAAAGGCCAGAAACGTTCTCAAAGCACTTTCTGAGTCCAAAAATTGATTCTTACTGCAAATATTCACTCAACACAGACTTTTGCAATGGAAGGCCAGAAACGCTCTCAGAAGCACTTTCAGAGTCCAAAAAAGTGATTCTTAGTGCAGATATTCACTCAACAAAGAGTTTCCAGTAAAAGGCCAGAAACGCTCTCAGAAGCACTTTCTGAGTCCAAAAAGTGATTCTTAGTGCAGATATTCACTCAACACAGAGTTTCCAGTAAAAGGCCAGAAACGCTCTCAAATGCATTTTCAGAGTCCAAAAAAATTCATTCTTAGTGCAGATATTAACTCAACACAGACTTTTCCAGTGAAGGCCAGAAACGCTCTCAGAAGCACTTTCTGAGTCCAAAAAGTGATTCTTAGTGCAGATATTCACTCAACACAGAGTTTCCACTGAAAGGCCAGAAACGCTCTCAAATGCACTTTCAGAGTCCAAAAAAGTGATTCAGTGCAGATATTCACTCAACACAGAGTTACACTGGAAGGCCAGGAACGCTCTCAAATGCATTTTCTGAGTCCAAAAAAGTGATTCTTAGTGCAGATATTCACTCAACACAGAGTTTCCAGTAAAAGGTTAGAAACGCTCTCAGAAGCACTTTCTGAGTCCAAAAAATTGATTCTTACTGCAAATAATCACTCAACACAGACTTTTCACTGGAAGGCCAGAAACGCTCTCAAATGCATTTTCGGAGTCCAAAAAAGTGATTGTTAGTGCAGATATTCACTCAACACAGAGTTTCCTGTAAAAGGCCAGAAACGCTCTCAGAAGCACTTTCTGAGTACAAAAAAGTGATTCTTAGTGCAGATATTCACTCAACACAGTGTTTACAGTAAAAGGCCAGAAACGCTCTCAAATGCACTTTCAGAGTCCAAAAAAGTGATTGTGAGTGCAGATATTCACTCAACACAGACTTTGCACTGGAAGGACAGAAACGCTCTCAGAAGCACTTTCTGAGTCCAAAAATTTAATTCTTACTGCAAATATTCACTCAACACAGACTTTGCAATGGAAGAACAGAAACGCTCTCAGAAGCACTTTCAGAGTCCAAAAAAGTGATTCTTAGTGCAGATATTCACTCAACAAAGAGTTTCCAGTAAAAGGCCAGAAACGCTCTCAGAAGCACTTTCTGAGTCCAAAAAAGTGATTCTTAGTGCAGATATTCACTCAACACAGAGTTTCCAGTAAAGGGCCAGAAACGCTCTCAAAGGCATTTTCAGAGTCCAAAAAATTCATTCTTACTGCAAATATTAACTCAACACAGACTTTTCACTGAAAGGCCAGAAACGCTCTCAAATGCACTTTCAGAGTCCAAAAAAGTGATTCTTAGTGCAGATATTCACTCAACACAGAGTTTACACTTGAAGGCCAGGAACGCTCTCAAATGCATTTTCTGAGTCCAAAAAAGTGATTCTTAGTGCAGATATTCACTCAACACAGAGTTTCCAGTAAAAAGCCAGAAACTCTCTCAAATGCATTTTCAGAGTCCAAAAATTTGATTCTTACTGCAAATATTCACTCAACACAGACTTTGCACTGGAAGAACAGAAACGCTCTCAGAAGCACTTTCAGAGTGTAAAAAAGTGATTCTTAGTGCAGATATTCACTCCACACAGATTTTCCAGTAAAAGGCCAGAAACTCTCTCAAATGCATTTTCAAGTCCAAAAATTGATTCTTACTGCAAATATTCCCTCAACACAGACTTTTCACTGGAAGGCCAGAAACGCTCTCAGAAGCACTTTCAGAGTCCAAAAAAGTGATTCTTAGTGCAGATATTCACTCAACACAGAGTTTCCAGTAAAAGGCCAGAAACGTTCTCAGAAGCACTTTCTGAGTACAAAAAAGTGATTCTTAGTGCAGATATTCACTCAACACAGAGTATCCAGTAAAAGGCCAGAAACTCTCTCAAATGCATTTTCAGAGTCCAAAAAATTGATTCTTACTGCAAATATTCACTCAACACAGTGTTTCCAGTAAAAGGCCAGAAGCGCTCTCATGCACTTTCAGAGTCCAAAAAATTGATTTTGAGTGCAGATATTCACTCAACACAGAGTTTCCAGTAAAGGGCCAGAAACACTCTCAAATGCATTTTCAGAGTCCAAAAAATTGATTCTTACTGCAAATATTCACTCAACACAGACTTTTCAGTAAAAGGCCAGAAACGCTCTCAGAAGCACTTTCAGAGTCCAAAAAAGTGATTCTTAGTGCAGATATTCACTCAACACAGAGTTTCCAGTAAAAGGCCAGAAACGCTCTCAAATGCATTTTCAGAGTCCAAAAAATTGATTCTTACTGCAGATATTCACTCAACACAGAGTTTCCAGTAAAAGGCCAGAAACTCTCTCAAATGCATTTTCAGAGTCCAAAAAAATGATTCTTACTGCAAATATTCACTCAACATAGAATTTTCACTGGAAAGCCAGAAACGCTCTCAAATGCACTTTCTGAGTCCAAAAAAGTGATTTTTAGTGCAGATATTCACTCAACACAGAGTTTCCAGTAAAAGGCCAGAAACTCTCTCAAATGCACTTTCTGAGTCCAAAACATTGATTCTTAGTGCAGATGTTCACTCAACACAGAGTTTCCTGTAAAGGGCCAGAATCGCTCTCAAATGCATTTACAGAGTCCAAAAAATTCATTCTTACTGCAGATATTCACTCAACACAGAGTTTCCACTGAAAGGCCAGAAACGCTCTCAGAAGCACTTTAGGAGTCCAAAAAAGTGATTCTAAGTGCAGATATTCACTCAACACAGAGTTTCCAGTAAAAGGCCAGAATCGCTCTCAAATGCATTTTCTGAGTCCAAAAAATTGATTCTTACTGCAAATATTCACTCAACACAGACTTTTCACTGGAAGGCCAGAAATGCACTCAAATGCACTTTTAGAGTCCAAAAATTGATTGCAAATATTCACTCTTACTGCAGATATTAACTCAACACAGAGTTTCCTGAAGAATGCCAGAAACTCTCTCAGAAGCACTTTCTGAGTCAAAAAAGTGATTCTTAGTGCAGATATTCACTCAACACAGAGTTTCCAGTAAAGGCCAGAAACTCTCTCAAATGCATTTTCAGAGTCCAAAAAGTGATTCTTACTGCAAATATTCACTCAACATAGAATTTTCACTGGAAGGCCAGAAACGCTCTCAAATGCACTTTCTGAGTCCAAAAAAGTGATTCTTAGTGCAGATATTCCCTCAACACAGAGTTTCCAGTAAAAGGCCAGTAACGCTCTCAAATGCATTTTCAGAGTCCAAAAAATTGATTCTTACTGCAAATATTCACTCAACACAGAGTTTCCAGTAAAAGGCCAGAAACTCTCTCAAATGCACTTTCTGTGTCCAAAAAAGTGATTCTTAGTGCAGATATTCACTCAACACAGAGTTTCCAGTAAAAGGCCAGAAACGCTCACAGAAGCACTTTCTGAGTCCAAAAAATTGATTCTTAGTGCAGATATTCACTCAACACAGAGTTTCCTGTAAAGGGCCAGAATCGCTCTCAAATGCATTTACAGAGTCCAAAAATTGATTCTTACTGCAGATATTCACTCAACACAGAGTTTCCACTGAAAGGCCAGAAACGCTCTCAGAAGCACTTTTAGAGTCCAAAAAAGTGATTCTTAGTGCAGATATTCACTCAACACAGAGTTTCCAGTAAAAGGCCAGAATCGCTCTCAAATGCATTTTCTGAGTCCAAAAAATTGATTCTTACTGCAAATATTCACTCAACACAGAATTTTCACAGGAAGGCCAGAAACGCTCTCAGAAGCACTTTCAGAGTCCAAAAAAGTGATTCTTAGTGCAAATATTCACTCAACACAGAGTTTCCAGTAAAAGGCTTGAAACTCTCTCAAATGCATTTTCAGAGTCAAAAATTGATTCTTACTGCAAATATTCACTCAACAGAGAGTTTCCACTGGAAGGGCAGAAATGCACTCAAATGCACTTTTAGAGTCCAAAAAATTGATTCTTACTGCAGATATTCACTCAACACAGAGTTTCCTGAAGAATGCCAGAAACTCTCTCAGAAGCACTTTCAGAGTCCAAAAAAGTGATTCTTAGTGCAGATATTCACTCAACACAGAGTTTCCAGTAAAAGGCCAGAAACGCTCTCAAATGCATTTTCAGAGTCCAAAAAATTGATTCTTACTGCAGATATTCACTCAACACAGAGTTTCCAGTAAAAGGCCAGAAACTCTCTCAAATGCATTTTCAGAGTCCAAAAAAATGATTCTTACTGCAAATATTCACTCAACATAGAATTTTCACTGGAAAGCCAGAAACGCTCTCAAATGCACTTTCTGAGTCCAAAAAGTGATTTTTAGTGCAGATATTCCCTCAACACAGAGTTTCCAGTAAAAGGCCAGAAACGCTCTCAAATGCATTTTCAGAGTCCAAAAATTGATTCTTACTGCAAATATTCACTCAACACAGAGTTTCCAGTAAAAGGCCAGAAACTCTCTCAAATGCACTTTCTGAGTCCAAAAATTGATTCTTAGTGCAGATATTCACTCAACACAGAGTTTCCTGTAAAAGGCCAGAATCGCTCTCAAATGCATTTACAGAGTCCAAAAATTGATTCTTACTGCAGATATTCACTCAACACAGAGTTTCCACTGAAAGGCCAGAAACGCTCTCAGATGCACTTTTAGAGTCCAAAAAGTGATTCTTAGTGCAGATATTCACTCAACACAGAGTTTCCAGTAAAAGGCCAGAATCGCTCTCAAATGCATTTTCTGAGTCCAAAAATTGATTCTTACTGCAAATATTCACTCAACACAGACTTTTCACTGGAAGGCCAGAAATGCACTCAAATGCACTTTTAGAGTCCAAAAATTGATTCTTACTGCAGATATTAACTCAACACAGAGTTTCCTGAAGAATGCCAGAAATTCTCTCAGAAGCACTTTCTGAGTCCAAAAGTGATTCTTAGTGCAGATATTCACTCAACACAGAGTTTCCAGTAACAGGCCAGAAACTCTCTCAAATGCATTTTCAGAGTCCAAAAAAATGATTCTTACTGCAAATATTCACTCAACATAGAATTTTCACTGGTAGGCCAGAAACGCTCTCAAATGCACTTTCTGAGTCCAAAAAAGTGATTCTTAGTGCAGATATTCACTCAACACAGAGTTTCCAGTAAAAGGCCAGTAACGCTCTCAAATGCATTTTCAGAGTCCAAAAAATTGATTCTCACTGCAAATATTCACTCAACACAGAGTTTCCAGTAAAAGGCCAGAAACTCTCTCAAATGCACTTTCTGAGTACAAAAAAGTGATTCTTAGTGCAGATATTCACTCAACACAGAGTTTCCAGTAAAAGGCCAGAAACGCTCTCAGAAGCACTTTCTGAGTCCAAAAAATTGATTCTTAGTGCAGATATTCACTCAACACAGAGTTTCCTGTAAAGGGCCAGAATCGCTCTCAAATGCATTTACAGAGTCCAAAAAAGTGATTCTTAGTGCAAATATTCACTCAACACAGAGTTTCCAGTAAAAGGCTTGAAACTCTCTCAAATGCATTTTCAGAGTCAAAAAAATTGATTCTTACTGCAAATATTCACTCAACAGAGAGTTTCCACTAAAAGGGCAGAAATGCACTCAAATGCACTTTTAGAGTCCAAAAATTGATTCTTACTGCAGATATTAACTCAACACAGAGTTTCCTGAAGAATGCCAGAAACTCTCTCAGAAGCACTTTCTGAGTCCAAAAAGTGATTCTTAGTGCAGATATTCACTCAACACAGAGTTTCCTGTAAAGGGCCAGAAACTCTCTCAAATGCATTTTCAGAGTCCAAAAAATTGATTCTTACTGCAAATATTCACTCAACACAGACTTTTCACTGGAAGGCCAGAAACGCTCTCAGAAGCACTTTCAGAGTCCAAAAAAGTGATTCTTAGTGCAGATATTCACTCAACACAGAGTTTCCAGTAAAAGGCCAGAAACTTTCTCAAATGCACTTTCTGAGTGCAAAAAATTGATTCTTAGTGCAGATATTCACTCAACACAGAGTTTCCAGTAAAAGGCCAGAAACTTTCTCAAATGCACTTTCTGAGTGCAAAAAATTGATTCTTAGTGCAGATATTCACTCAACACAGAGTTTCCTGTAAAGGGCCAGAATCGCTCTCAAATGCATTTACAGAGTCCAAAAAATTCATTCTTACTGCAGATATTCACTCAACACAGAGTTTCCACTGAAAGGCCAGAAACGCTCTCAGAAGCACTTTCTGAGTCCAAAAAAGTGATTCTTAGTGCAGATATTCACTCAACACAGAGTTTCCAGTAAAAGGCTTGAAACTCTCTCAAATGCATTTTCAGAGTCAAAAAAATTGATTCTTACTGCAAATATTCACTCAACAGAGAGTTTCCACTGGAAGGGCAGAAATGCACTCAAATGCACTTTTAGAGTCCAAAAAATTGATTCTTACTGCAGATATTAACTCAACACAGAGTTTCCTGAAGAATGCCAGAAGCTCTCTCAGAAGCACTTTCTGAGTCCAAAAAAGTGATTCTTAGTGCAGATATTCACTCAACACAGAGTTTCCTGTAAAGGGCCAGAATCGCTCTCAAATGCATTTTCAGAGTCCAAAAAATTGATTCTTACTGCAAATATTGACTCAACACAGAGTTTCCACTGGAAGGCCAGAAACGCTCTAAAATGCACTTTCTGAGTCCAAAAAAGTGATTGTTAGTGCAAATATTCACTCAACACAGAGTTTCCAGTAAAAGGCTTGAAACTCTCTCAAATGCATTTTCAGAGTCCAAAAAATTGATTCTTACTGCAAATATTCACTCAACAGAGAGTTTCCACTGGAAGGGCAGAAATGCACTCAAATGCACTTTTAGAGTCCAAAAAATTGATTCTTACTGCAGATATTAACTCAACACAGAGTTTCCTGAAGAATGCCAGAAACTCTCTCAGAAGCACTTTCTGAGTCCAAAAAAGTGATTCTTAGTGCAGATATTCACTCAACACAGAGTTTCCAGTAAAAGGCCAGAAACGTTCTCAAATGCCTTTTCAGAGTCCAAAAAATTGATTCTTACTGCAAATATTCACTCAACACAGAGTCTCCAGTAAAAGGCCAGAAATGCTCTCAAATGCACTTTCTGAGTCCAAAAAAGTGATTGTTCGTGCAGATATTCACTCAACACAGAGTTTCCACTAAAGGGCCAGAAACGCTCTCAAATGCATTTTCAGAGTCCAAAAAATTGATTCTTACTGCAAATATTCACTCAACACAGACTTTTCACTGGAAGGCCAAAAACGCTCTCAGAAGCACTTTCAGAGTCCAAAAAAGTGATTCTTAGTGCAGATATTCACTCAACACAGAGTTTCCAGTAAAAGGCCAGAAATGCTCTCAGAAGCACTTTCAGAGTGCAAAAAATTGATTCCTACTGCAAATATTCACTCAACACAGACTTTTCACTGGAAGGCCAGAAACGCTCTCAGAAGCACTTTTAGAGTCCAAAAAAGTGATTCTTAGTGCAGATATTCACTCAACACAGAGTTTCCAGTAAAAGGCCAGAATCGCTCTCAAATGCATTTTCTGAGTCCAAAAAATTGATTCTTACTGCAAATATTCACTCAACACAGACTTTTCACTGGAAGGCCAGAAATGCACTCAAATGCACTTTTAGAGTCCAAAAAATTGATTCTTACTGCAGATATTAACTCAACACAGAGTTTCCTGAAGAATGCCAGAAACTCTCTCAGAAGCACTTTCTGAGTCCAAAAAAGTGATTCTTAGTGCAGATATTCACTCAACACAGAGTTTCCAGTAAAAGGCCAGAAACTCTCTCAAATGCATTTTCAGAGTCCAAAAAAGTGATTCTTACTGCAAATATTCACTCAACACAGAATTTTCACTGGAAGGCCAGAAACGCTCTCAAATGCACTTTCTGAGTCCAAAAAAGTGATTCTTAGTGCAGATATTCACTCAACACAGAGTTTCCAGTAAAAGGCCAGAAACGCTCAGAAATGCATTTTCAGAGTGCAAAAAATTGATTCTTACTGCAAATATTCACTCAACACAGAGTTTCGAGTACAGTAAATGCTCTCAAATGCACTTTCTGAGTCCAAAAAAGTGATTCTTAGTGCAGATATTAACTCAACACAGAGTTTCCTGAAGAATGCCAGAAACTCTCTCAGAAGCACTTTCTGAGTCCAAAAAATTGATTCTTACTGCAGATATTCACTCAACACAGAGTTTCCAGTAAAAGGCCAGAAACTCTCTCAAATGCACTTTCAGAGTCCAAAAAATTGATTCTTACTGCAAATATTCACTCAACAGAGAGTTTCCACTGGAAGGCCAGAAATGCTCTCAAATGCACTTTTAGAGTCGAAAAAAGTGATTGTTAGTACAGATATTCACTCAACACAGAGTTTCCAGTAATAGGCCAGAAACGCTCTCAAATGCATTTTCAGAGTGCAAAAAATTGATTCTTACTGCAAATATTCACTCAACACAGAATTTTCCTGGAAGGCCAGAAATGCTCTCAAATGCACTTTCTGAGTCCAAAAAAGTGATTCTTAGTGCAGATATTCACTCAACACAGTGTTTCCACTGGAATGCCAGAAATGCTCTCTAAAGCACTTTTAGAGTCCAAAAAAGTGATTCTTACTGCAAATATTCACTCAACACAGTCTTTTCACTGGAAGGCCAGAAACACTCTCAAATGCACTTTCTGAGTCCAAAAAAGTGATTCTTAGTGCAGATATTCACTCAACACAGAGTTTGCAGTAAAAGCTCAGAAACGCTCTCAAAAGCACTTCCTGAGTCCAAAAAGTGATTCTTACTGCAAATATTCACTCAACACAGACTTTTCACTGGAAGGCCAGAAACGGTCTCAGAAGCACTTTCAGTGTCCAAAAAGTGATTCTTAGTGCAGATATTCACTCAACACAGAGTTTCCAGTAAAAGGCCAGAAACGCTCTCAAATGCATTTTCAGAGTCCAAAAAATTGATTCTTACTGCAAATATTCACTCAACACAGAATTTTCACTGGAAGGCCAGAATCGCTCTCAAATGCACTTTCTGAGTCCAAAAAGTGATTCTTAGTGCAGATATTCACTCAACACAGAGTTTCCAGTAAAAGGCCAGAAACGCTCTCAAATGCATTTTCAGAGTCCAAAAAATTGATTCTTACTGCAAATATTGACTCAACACAGACTTTTCACTGGAAGGCCAGAAACGCTCTAAAATGCACTTTCTGAGTCCAAAAAAGTGATTGTTAGTGCAGATATTCACTCAACACAGAGTTTCCAGTAAAGGGCCAGAAACGCTCTCAAATGCATTTTCAGAGTCCAAAAATTGATTCTTACTGCAAATATTCACTCAACACAGACTTTTCACTGGAAGGCCAGAAACGCTCTCAACTGCACTTTTCAGAGTCCAAAAAAGTGATTCTTAGTGCAAATATTCACTCAACACAGAGTTTTCAGTAAAAGGCTTGAAACTCTCTCAAATGCATTTTCAGAGTCCAAAAATTGATTCTTACTGCAAATATTCACTCAACACAGAGTTTCCACTGGAAGGGCAGAAACGCTCTCAAATGCACTTTTAGAGTCCAAAAATTGATTCTTACTGCAGATATTAACTCAACACAGAGTTTCCTGAAGAATGCCAGAAACTCTCTCAGAAGCACTTTCTGAGTCCAAAAAGTGATTCTTAGTGCAAATATTCACTCAACACAGAGTTTACAAGGAAGGCCAGAAACGCTCTCAAACGCACTTTCAGAGTCCAAAAAGTGATTCTTAGTGCAGATATTCACTGAACACAGAGTTTCCGCTAAAAGGTAAGAAATGCTCTCAAATGCACTTTCAGAGTCCAAAAGTGATTCTTAGTGCAGATATTCACTCAACACAGAGTTTCCAGTAAAAGGCCAGAAAATCTCTCAAATGCATTTTCAGAGTCCAAAACAGTGATTCTTACTGCAGATATTCACTCAACACAGAGTTTCCAGTAAAAGGCCAGAAACGCTCTCAAATGCCTTTTCAGAGTCCAAAATTTTGATTCTTACTGCAAATATTCACTCAACACAGAGTTTCCAGTAAAAGGCCAGAATCGCTCTCAAATGCATTTTCTGAGTCCAAAAAATTGATTCTTACTGCAAATATTCACTCAACACAGAATTTTCACTGGAAGGCCAGAAACGCTCTCAAATGCACTTTCTGAGTCCAAAAAAGTGATTCTTAGTGCAGATATTCACTCAACACAGAGTTTCCAGTAAAAGCCCAGAAACGCTCTCAGAAGCACTTTCAGAGTTCAAAAAAGTGATTCTTAGTGCAGATATGCACTCAACACAGAGTTTCCAGTAAAAGGCCAGAAACGCTCTCGAATGCATTTTCAGAGTCCAAAAAGTGATTCTTAGTGCAGATATGCACTCAACACAGAGTTTCCAGTAAAAGGCCAGAAACGCTCTCAAATGCATTTTCAGAGTCCAAAAAAGTGATTCTCAGGGCAGATATTCAGTCAACACAGAGTTTCCACTGGAAGGCCAAAAACGCTCTCAAATGCACTTTCAGAGTCCAAAACAGTGATTCTTAGGGCAGATATTCACTCAACACAGAGTTTCCAGTAAAAGGCCAGAATGGCTCTCAAATGCATTTTCTGAGTCCAAAAATTGATTCTTACTGCAAATATTCACTCAACACAGACTTTTCACTGGAAGGCCAGAAATGCACTCAAATGCACTTTTAGAGTCCAAAAATTGATTCTTACTGCAGATATTAACTCAACACAGAGTTTCCTGAAGAATGCCAGAAACTCTCTCAGAAGCACTTTCTGAGTCCAAAAAAGTGATTCTTAGTGCAGATATTCACTCAACACAGAGTTTCCAGTAACAGGCCAGAAACTCTCTCAAATGCATTTTCAGAGTCCAAAAAATGATTCTTACTGCAAATATTCACTCAACATAGAATTTTCACTAAAAGGCCAGAAACGCTCTCAAATGCACTTTCTGAGTCCAAAAGTGATTCTCAGTGCAGATATTCCCTCAACACAGAGTTTCCAGTAAAAGGCCAGAAACGCTCAGAAATGCATTTTCAGAGTCCAAAAAATTGATTCTCACTGCAAATATTCACTCAACACAGATTGTCCAGTAAAAGGCCAGAAACGCTCTCAAATGCACTTTCAGAGTCCAAAAAGTGATTCTTAGTGCAGATATTCACTCAACACAGAGTTTCCACTGGAAGGCCAGAAATGCTCTCAAAAGCACTTTCAGAGTCCAAAAAGTGATTCTTAGTGCAGATATTCACTCAACACAGAATTTTCACTGGAAGGCCAGAAACGCTCTCAAATGCACTTTCTGAGTCCAAAAAGTGATTCTTAGTGCAGATATTCACTCAACACAGAGTTTCAGTAAAAGGCCAGTAACGCTCTCAAATGCATTTTCAGAGTCCAAAAATTGATTCTTACTGCAGATATTCACTCAACACAGAGTTTCCAGTAAAGGCCAGAAACTCTCTCAAATGCACTTTCAGAGTCCAAAAATTGATTCTTACTGCAAATATTCACTCAACACAGAGTTTCCACTGGAAGGCCAGAAATGCTCTCAAATGCACTTTTAGAGTCCAAAAAAAGTGATTGTTAGTGCAGATATTCACTCAACACAGAGTTTCCAGTAAAAGGCCAGAAACGCTCTCAAATGCATTTTCAGAGTGCAAAAATTGATTCTTACTGCAAATATTCACTCAACACAGAGTTTCCAGCTGGAAGGCCAGAAATGCTCTCAAATGCACTTTCTGAGTCCAAAAAGTGATTCTTAGTGCAGATATTCACTCAACACAGTGTTTCCACTGGAATGCCAGAAATGCTCTCAAATGCACTTTTAGAGTCCAAAAATTGATTCTTACTGCAAATATTCACTCAACACAGTCTTTTCACTGGAAGGCCAGAAACACTCTCAAATGCACTTTCTGAGTCCAAAAAGTGATTCTTAGTGCAGATATTCACTCAACACAGAGTTTGCAGTAAAAGCTCAGAAACGCTCTCAAATGCACTTTCTGAGTCCAAAAAGTGATTCTTACTGCAAATATTCACTCAACACAGACTTTTCACTGGAAGGCCAGAAACGGTCTCAGAAGCACTTTCAGAGTCCAAAAAGTGATTCTTAGTGCAGATATTCACTCAACACAGAGTTTTCAGTCAAAAAAAGGCCAGAAACGCTCTCAAATGCATTTTCAGAGTCCAAAATAGATTCTTACTACAAATATTCACTCAACACAGAATTTTCACTGGAAGGCCAGAATCGCTCTCAAATGCACTTTCTGAGTCCAAAAAAGTGATTCTTAGTGCAGATATTCACTCAACACAGAGTTTCCAGTAAAAGGCCAGAAACGCTCTCAAATGCATTTTCAGAGTCCAAAAATTGATTCTTACTGCAAATATTGACTCAACACAGACTTTTCACTAAAAGGCCAGAAACGCTCTAAAATGCACTTTCTGAGTCCAAAAAGTGATTCTTAGTGCAGATATTCACTCAACACAGAGTTTCCAGTAAAGGGCCAGAAACGCTCTCAAATGCATTTTCAGAGTCCAAAAATTGATTCTTACTGCAAATATTCACTCAACACAGAGTTTTTCACTGGAAGGCCAGAAACGCTCTCAAATGCACTTTCAGAGTCCAAAAAGTGATTCTTAGTGCAAATATTCACTCAACACAGAGTTTCCAGTAAAAGGCTTGAAACTCTCTCAAATGCATTTTCAGAGTCCAAAAAATTGATTCTTACTGCAAATATTCACTCAACAGAGAGTTTCCACTGGAAGGGCAGAAATGCACTCAAATGCACTTTTAGAGTCCAAAAATTGATTCTTACTGCAGATATTAACTCAACACAGAGTTTCCTGAAGAATGCCAGAAACTCTCTCAGAAGCACTTTCTGAGTCCAAAAAGTGATTCTTAGTGCAAATATTCACTCAACACAGAGTTTCAAGGAAGGCCAGAAACGCTCTCAAACGCACTTTCAGAGTCCAAAAGTGATTCTTAGTGCAGATATTCACTCAACACAGAGTTTCCAGCTAAAAGGTCAGAAATGCTCTCAAATGCACTTTCAGAGTCCAAAAAGTGATTCTTAGTGCAGATATTCACTCAACACAGAGTTTCCAGTAAAAGGCCAGAAACGCTCTCAAATGCCTTTTCAGAGTCCAAAATTTTGATTCTTACTGCAAATATTCACTCTACACAGAGTCTCCAGTAAAAGGCCAGAATCGCTCTCAAATGCATTTTCTGAGTCCAAAAAATTGATTCTTACTGCAAATATTCACTCAACACAGAATTTTCACTGGAAGGCCAGAAACGCTCTCAAATGCACTTTCTGAGTCTAAAAAATTGATTCTTAGTGCAGATATTCTCTCAACACAGAGTTTCCAGTAAAAGCCCAGAAACGCTCTCAGAAGCACTTTCAGAGTTCAAAAAAGTGATTCTTAGTGCAGATATTCACTCAACACAGAGTTTCCAGTAAAAGGCCAGAAACGCTCTCAAATGCATTTTCAGAGTCCAAAAAGTGATTCTTAGTGCAGATATTCACTCAACACAGAGTTTCCAGTAAAAGGCCAGAAACGCTCTCAAATGCATTTTCAGAGTCCAAAAAGTGATTCTCAGTGCAGATATTCAGTCAACACAGAGTTTCCATTGGAAGGCCAAAAACTCTCTCAAATGCACTTTCAGAGTCCAAAAAGTGATTCTCAGGGCAGATATTCAGTCAACACAGAGTTTCCACTAGAAGGCCTGAAATGCTCTCAAATGCACTTTCAGAGTCCAAAAAGTGATTCTAGTGCAGATATTCACTCAACACAGAGTTTCCAGTACAAGGCCAGAAATGCTCTCAAATGCACTTTCAGAGTCCAAAAAGTGATTCTTAGTGCAGATATTCACTCAACACAGAGTTTCCACTAGAAGACCAGAAACGCTCTCAAATGCATTTTCAGAGTCCAAAAAGTGATTCTTAGGGCAGATATTCAGTCACACAGAGTGTCCATTTGAAGGCCAGAAACGCTCTCAAATGCACTTTCAGAGTCCAAAAAAGTGATTCTTAGTGCAAATATTCACTCAACACAGAGTTTACAAGGAAGGCCAGCAACGCTCTCAAATGCACTTTCAGAGTCCAAAAATTGATTCTTAGTGCAGATATTCACTGAACACAGAGTTTCCGCTAAAAGGTCAGAAATGCTCTCAAATGCACTTTCAGAGTCCAAAAAAGTGATTCTTAGTGCAGATATTCACTCAACACAGACTTTCCAGTAAAAGGCCAGAAACTCTCTCAAATGCATTTTCAGAGTCCAAAACAGTGATTCTTACTGCAGATATTCACTCAACACAGAGTTTCCAGTAAAAGGCCAGAAACTCTCTCAAATGCATTTTCAGAGTCCAAAAAAGTGATTGTTAGTGCAGATATTCACTCAACACAGAGTTTCCAGTAAAGGGTCAGAAACGCTCTCGAATGCATTTTCAAAGTCCAAAAAATTGATTCTTACTGCAAATATTCACTCAACACAGACTTTTCACTGGAAGGCCAGAAACGCTCTCGGAATCACTTTCAGAGTCCAAAAAAGTGATTCTTAGTGCAGATATTCACTCGACACAGAGTTTCCAATAAAAGGCTAGAAACTCTCTCAAATGCATTTTCAGAGTCCAAAAATTGATTCTTACTGCAAATATTCACTCAACAGAGAGTTTCCACTGGAAGGGCAGAAATGCACTCAAATGCACTTTTAGAGTCCAAAAAATTGATTCTTACTGCAGATATTAACTCAACACAGAGTTTCCTGAAGAATGCCAGAAACTCTCTCAGAAGCACTTTCTGAGTCCAAAAAAGTGATTCTTAGTGCAGATTTTCACTCAACACAGAGTTTCCAGTAAAAGGCCAGAAACGCTCTCGAATGCATTTTCAGAGTCCAAAAAAGTGATTCTTAGTGCAGATATTCACTCAACACAGAGTTTCCAGTAAAAGGCCAGAAACGCTCTCAAATGCATTTTCAGAGTCCAAAAATTGATTCTTACTGCAAATATTCACTCAACACAGAATTTTCACTGGAAGGCCAGAAACGCTCTCAAATGCACTTTCTGAGTCCAAAAAGTGATTCTCAGTGCAGTTGTTCACTCAACACAGAGTTTCCACTAGAAGGCCAGAAACGCTCTCAAATGCATTTTCAGAGTCCAAAACAGTGATTCTTAGTGCAGATATTCACTCAACACAGAGTTTCCACTAGAAGGCCAGAAACGCTCTCAAATGCACTTTCAGAGTGCAAAACACTGATTCTTAGGGCAGATATTCAGTCACACAGAGTTTCACGTTTCCACTGGAATGCCAGAAATGCTCTCAAATGCACTTTCAGAGAACAAAAAAGTGATTCTTAGTGCAGATATTCACTCAACACAGACTTTTCACTGGAAGGCCAGAAACGCTCTCAGAAGCACTTTCAGAGTCCAAAAAAGTGATTCTTAGTGCAGATATTCACTCAACACAGAGTTTCCAGTAAAGGGCCAGAAAATCTCTCAAATGCATTTTCAGAGTCCAAAAAAGTGATTCTTAGTGCAGATATCACTCAACACAGAGTTTCCACTGGAAGGCCAGAAACGCTCTCAAATGCATTTTCAAAGTCCAACACAGTGATTCTTAGTGCAGATATTCATTCAACACAGAGTTTCCACTGGAAGACCAAAAACGCTCTCAAATGCACTTTCAGAGTCCAAAAAGTGATTCTCAGGGCAGATATTCAGTCACCACAGAGTTTCCACTAGAAGGCCAGAAATGCTCTCAAATGCACTTTCAGGGTCCAAAAAAGTGATTCTCAGGGCAGACATTCACTCAACATAGAGTTTCCATTACAAGGCCAGAAATGCTCTCAAATGCATTTTCAGAGTCCAAAAAATTGATTCTTACTGCAAATATTCACTCAACATAGAATTTTCACTGGAAAGCCAGAAACGCTCTCAAATGCACTTTCTGAGTCCAAAAAGTGATTTTTAGTGCAGATATTCCCTCAACACAGAGTTTCCAGTAAAAGGCCAGAAACGCTCTCAAATGCATTTTCAGAGTCCAAAAATTGATTCTTACTGCAAATATTCACTCAACACAGAGTTTCCAGTAAAAGGCCAGAAACTCTCTCAAAATTCACTCAACATAGAATTTTCACTGGAAAGCCAGAAACGCTCTCAAATGCACTTTCTGAGTCCAAAAAAGTGATTTTTAGTGCAGATATTCCCTCAACACAGAGTTTCCAGTAAAAGGCCAGTAACGCTCTCAAATGCATTTTCAGAGTCCAAAAAATTGATTCTTACTGCAAATATTCACTCAACACAGAGTTTCCAGTAAAAGGCCAGAAACTCTCTCAAATGCACTTTCTGAGTCCAAAAAATTGATTCTTAGTGCAGATATTCACTCAACACAGAGTTTCCTGTAAAGGGCCAGAATCGCTCTCAAATGCATTTACAGAGTCCAAAAAATTCATTCTTACTGCAGATATTCACTCAACACAGAGTTTTCACTGAAAGGCCAGAAACGCTCTCAGAAACACTTTTAGAGTCCAAAAAAGTGATTCTTAGTGCAGATATTCACTCAACACAGAGTTTCCAGTAAAAGGCCAGAATCGCTCTCAAATGCATTTTCTGAGTCCAAAAATTGATTCTTACTGCAAATATTCACTCAACACAGAGTTTTCACTGGAAGGCCAGAAATGCACTCAAATGCACTTTTAGAGTCCAAAAAATTGATTCTTACTGCAGATATTAACTCAACACAGAGTTTCCTGAAGAATGCCAGAAATTCTCTCAGAAGCACTTTCTGAGTCCAAAAAAGTGATTCTTAGTGCAGATATTCACTCAACACAGAGTTTCCAGTAACAGGCCAGAAACTCTCTCAAATGCATTTTCAGAGTCCAAAAAATGATTCTTACTGCAAATATTCACTCAACATAGAATTTTCACTGGTAGGCCAGAAACGCTCTCAAATGCACTTTCTGAGTCCAAAAAAGTGATTCTTAGTGCAGATATTCACTCAACACAGAGTTTCCAGTAAAAGGCCAGTAACGCTCTCAAATGCATTTTCAGAGTCCAAAAAATTGATTCTCACTGCAAATATTCACTCAACACAGAGTTTCCAGTAAAAGGCCAGAAACTCTCTCAAATGCACTTTCTGAGTACAAAAAAGTGATTCTTAGTGCAGATATTCACTCAACACAGAGTTTCCAGTAAAAGGCCAGAAACGCTCTCAGAAGCACTTTCTGAGTCCAAAAAATTGATTCTTAGTGCAGATATTCACTCAACACAGAGTTTCCTGTAAAGGGCCAGAATCGCTCTCAAATGCATTTACAGAGTCCAAAAAAGTGATTCTTAGTGCAAATATTCACTCAACACAGAGTTTCCAGTAAAAGGCTTGAAACTCTCTCAAATGCATTTTCAGAGTCAAAAAAATTGATTCTTACTGCAAATATTCACTCAACAGAGAGTTTCCACTGGTAGGGCAGAAATGCACTCAAATGCACTTTTAGAGTCCAAAAAATTGATTCTTACTGCAGATATTAACTCAACACAGAGTTTCCTGAAGAATGCCAGAAGCTCTCTCAGAAGCACTTTCTGAGTCCAAAAAAGTGATTCTTAGTGCAGATATTCACTCAACACAGAGTTTCCTGTAAAGGGCCAGAAACTCTCTCAAATGCATTTTCAGAGTCCAAAAAATTGATTCTTACTGCAAATATTCACTCAACACAGACTTTTCACTGGAAGGCCAGAAACGCTCTCAGAAGCACTTTCAGAGTCCAAAAAAGTGATTCTTAGTGCAGATATTCACTCAACACAGAGTTTCCAGTAAAAGGCCAGAAACTTTCTCAAATGCACTTTCTGAGTGCAAAAAATTGATTCTTAGTGCAGATATTCACTCAACACAGAGTTTCCAGTAAAAGGCCAGAAACTTTCTCAAATGCACTTTCTGAGTGCAAAAAATTGATTCTTAGTGCAGATATTCACTCAACACAGAGTTTCCTGTAAAGGGCCAGAATCGCTCTCAAATGCATTTACAGAGTCCAAAAAATTCATTCTTACTGCAGATATTCACTCAACACAGAGTTTCCACTGAAAGGCCAGAAACGCTCTCAGAAGCACTTTCTGAGTCCAAAAAAGTGATTCTCAGTGCAGATATTCACTCAACACAGAGTTTCCAGTAAAAGGCTTGAAACTCTCTCAAATGCATTTTCAGAGTCAAAAATTGATTCTTACTGCAAATATTCACTCAACAGAGAGTTTCCACTGGAAGGGCAGAAATGCACTCAAATGCACTTTTAGAGTCCAAAAAATTGATTCTTACTGCAGATATTAACTCAACACAGAGTTTCCTGAAGAATGCCAGAAGCTCTCTCAGAAGCACTTTCTGAGTCCAAAAAAGTGATTCTTAGTGCAGATATTCACTCAACACAGAGTTTCCTGTAAAGGGCCAGAATCGCTCTCAAATGCATTTTCAGAGTCCAAAAAATTGATTCTTACTGCAAATATTGACTCAACACAGAGTTTCCACTGGAAGGCCAGAAACGCTCTAAAATGCACTTTCTGAGTCCAAAAAAGTGATTGTTAGTGCAAATATTCACTCAACACAGAGTTTCCAGTAAAAGGCTTGAAACTCTCTCAAATGCATTTTCAGAGTCCAAAAAATTGATTCTTACTGCAAATATTCACTCAACAGAGAGTTTCCACTGGAAGGGCAGAAATGCACTCAAATGCACTTTTAGAGATCCAAAAATTGATTCTTACTGCAGATATTAACTCAACACAGAGTTTCCTGAAGAATGCCAGAAACTCTCTCAGAAGCACTTTCTGAGTCCAAAAAAGTGATTCTTAGTGCAGATATTCACTCAACACAGAGTTTCAGTAAAAGGCCAGAAACGTTCTCAAATGCCTTTTCAGAGTCCAAAAATTGATTCTTACTGCAAATATTCACTCAACACAGAGTCTTCAGTAAAAGGCCAGAAATGCTCTCAAATGCACTTTCTGAGTCCAAAAGTGATTGATTCTAGTGCAGATATTCACTCAACACAGAGTTTCCACTAAAGGACCAGAAACGCTCTCAAATGCATTTTCAGAGTCCAAAAATTGATTCTTACTGCAAATATTCACTCAACACAGACTTTTCACTGGAAGGCCAAAAACGCTCTCAGAAGCACTTTCAGAGTCCAAAAAGTGATTCTTAGTGCAGATATTCACTCAACACAGAGTTTCCAGTAAAAGGCCAGAAATGCTCTCAGAAGCACTTTCAGAGTGCAAAAATTGATTCCTACTGCAAATATTCACTCAACACAGACTTTTCACTGGAAGGCCAGAAACGCTCTCAGAAGCACTTTTAGAGTCCAAAAAGTGATTCTTAGTGCAGATATTCACTCAACACAGAGTTTCCAGTAAAAGGCCAGAATCGCTCTCAAATGCATTTTCTGAGTCCAAAAATTGATTCTTACTGCAAATATTCACTCAACACAGACTTTTCACTGGAAGGCCAGAAATGCACTCAAATGCACTTTTAGAGTCCAAAAATTGATTCTTACTGCAGATATTAACTCAACACAGAGTTTCCTGAAGAATGCCAGAAACTCTCTCAGAAGCACTTTCTGAGTCCAAAAGTGATTCTTAGTGCAGATATTCACTCAACACAGAGTTTCCAGTAAAAAGGCCAGAAACTCTCTCAAATGCATTTTCAGAGTCCAAAAAGTGATTCTTACTGCAAATATTCACTCAACACAGAATTTTCACTGGAAGGCCAGAAACGCTCTCAAATGCACTTTCTGAGTCCAAAAAGTGATTCTTAGTGCAGATATTCACTCAACACAGAGTTTCCAGTAAAAGGCCAGAAACGCTCAGAAATGCATTTTCAGAGTGCAAAAATTGATTCTTACTGCAAATATTCACTCAACACAGAGTTTCCAGTAAATGCTCTCAAATGCACTTTCTGAGTCCAAAAAAGTGATTCTTAGTGCAGATATTAACTCAACACAGAGTTTCCTGAAGAATGCCAGAAACTCTCTCAGAAGCACTTTCTGAGTCCAAAAATTGATTCTTACTGCAGATATTCACTCAACACAGAGTTTCCAGTAAAGGCCAGAAACTCTCTCAAATGCACTTTCAGAGTCCAAAAATTGATTCTTACTGCAAATATTCACTCAACAGAGAGTTTCCACTGGAAGGCCAGAAATGCTCTCAAATGCACTTTTAGAGTCGAAAAAAGTGATTGTTAGTACAGATATTCACTCAACACAGAGTTTCCAGTAAAAGGCCAGAAACGCTCTCAAATGCATTTTCAGAGTGCAAAAAAATTGATTCTTACTGCAAATATTCACTCAATACAGAATTTTCGCTGGAAGGCCAGAAATGCTCTCAAATGCACTTTCTGAGTCCAAAAAAGTGATTCTTAGTGCAGATATTCACTCAACACAGTGTTTCCACTGGAATGCCAGAAATGCTCTCTAAAGCACTTTTAGAGTCCAAAAAGTGATTCTTACTGCAAATATTCACTCAACACAGTCTTTTCACTGGAAGGCCAGAAACACTCTCAAATGCACTTTCTGAGTCCAAAAAAGTGATTCTTAGTGCAGATATTCACTCAACACAGAATTTGCAGTAAAAGCTCAGAAACGCTCTCAGAAGCACTTCCTGAGTCCAAAAAAGTGATTCTTACTGCAAATATTCACTCAACACAGACTTTTCACTGGAAGGCCAGAAACGGTCTCAGAAGCACTTTCAGTGTCCAAAAAAGTGATTCTTAGTGCAGATATGCACTCAACACAGAGTTTCCAGTAAAAGGCCAGAAACGCTCTCAAATGCATTTTCAGAGTCCAAAAAATAGATTCTTACTACAAATATTCACTCAACACAGAATTTTCACTGGAAGGCCAGAATCGCTCTCAAATGCACTTTCTGAGTCCAAAAAAGTGATTCTTAGTGCAGATATTCACTCAACACAGAGTTTCCAGTAAAAGGCCAGAAACGCTCTCAAATGCATTTTCAGAGTCCAAAAAATTGATTCTTACTGCAAATATTGACTCAACACAGACTTTTCACTGGAAGGCCAGAAACGCTCTAAAATGCACTTTCTGAGTCCAAAAAAGTGATTGTTAGTGCAGATATTCACTCAACACAGAGTTTCCAGTAAAGGGCCAGAAACGCTCTCAAATGCATTTTCAGAGTCCAAAAAATTGATTCTTACTGCAAATATTCACTCAACACAGACTTTTCACTGGAAGGCCAGAAACGCTCTCAACTGCACTTTCAGAGTCCAAAAAAGTGATTCTTAGTGCAAATATTCACTCAACACAGAGTTTCCAGTAAAAGGCTTGAAACTCTCTCAAATGCATTTTCAGAGTCCAAAAAATTGATTCTTACTGCAAATATTCACTCAACACAGAGTTTCCACTGGAAGGGCAGAAATGCAGTCAAATGCACTTTTAGAGTCCAAAAAATTGATTCTTACTGCAGATATTAACTCAACACAGAGTTTCCTGAAGAATGCCAGAAACTCTCTCAGAAGCACTTTCTGAGTCCAAAAAAGTGATTCTTAGTGCAAATATTCACTCAACACAGAGTTTACAAGGAAGGCCAGCAACGCTCTCAAACGCACTTTCAGAGTCCAAAAAAGCGTTTCTTAGTGCAGATATTCACTGAACACAGAGTTTCCGCTAAAAGGTAAGAAATGCTCTCAAATGCACTTTCAGAGTCCAAAAAAGTGATTCTTAGTGCAGATATTCACTCAACACAGACTTTCCAGTAAAAGGCCAGAAAATCTCTCAAATGCATTTTCAGAGTCCAAAACAGTGATTCTTACTGCAGATATTCACTCAACACAGAGTTTCCAGTAAAAGGCCAGAAACGCTCTCAAATGCCTTTTCAGAGTCTAAAATTTTGATTCTTACTGCAAATATTCACTCTACACAGAGTCTCCAGTAAAAGGCCAGAATCGCTCTCAAATGCATTTTCTGAGTCCAAAAAATTTATTCTTACTGCAAATATTCACTCAACACAGAATTTTCACTGGAAGGCCAGAAACGCTCTCAAATGCACTTTCTGAGTCCAAAAAAGTGATTCTTAGTGCAGATATTCTCTCAACACAGAGTTTCCAGTAAAAGCCCAGAAACGCTCTCAGAAGCACTTTCAGAGTTCAAAAAAGTGATTCTTAGTGCAGATATGCACTCAACACAGAGTTTCCAGTAAAAGGCCAGAAACGCTCTCGAATGCATTTTCAGAGTCCAAAAAAGTGATTCTTAGTGCAGATATGCACTTAACACAGAGTTTCCAGTAAAAGGCCAGAAACGCTCTCAAATGCATTTTCAGAGTCCAAAAAAGTGATTCTCAGGGCAGATATTCAGTGACACAGAGTGTCCATTCGAAGGCCAAAAACGCTCTCAAACGCACTTTCAGAGTCCAAAACAGTGATTCTCAGGGCAGATATTCAGTCACCACAGAGTTTCCAGTAAAAGGCCAGAATGGCTCTCAAATGCATTTTCTGAGTCCAAAAAATTGATTCTTACTGCAAATATTCACTCAACACAGACTTTTCACTGGAAGGCCAGAAATGCACTCAAATGCACTTTTAGAGTCCAAAAAATTGATTCTTACTGCAGATATTAACTCAACACAGAGTTTCCTGAAGAATGCCAGAAACTCTCTCAGAAGCACTTTCTGAGTCCAAAAAAGTGATTCTTAGTGCAGATATTCACTCAACACAGAGTTTCCAGTAACAGGCCAGAAACTCTCTCAAATGCATTTTCAGAGTCCAAAAAAATGATTCTTACTGCAAATATTCACTCAACATAGAATTTTCACTGGTAGGCCAGAAACGCTCTCAAATGCACTTTCTGAGTCCAAAAAAGTGATTCTCAGTGCAGATATTCCCTCAACACAGAGTTTCCAGTAAAAGGCCAGAAACGCTCAGAAATGCATTTTCAGAGTCCAAAAAATTGATTCTCACTGCAAATATTCACTCAACACAGATTGTCCAGTAAAAGGCCAGAAACGCTCTCAAATGCACTTTCTGAGTCCAAAACAGTGATTCTTAGTGCAGATATTCACTCAACACAGAGTTTCCACTGGAAGGCCAGAAATGCTCTCAGAAGCACTTTCAGAGTCCAAAAAAGTGATTCTTAGTGCAGATATTCACTCAACACAGAATTTTCACTGGAAGGCCAGAAACGCTCTCAAATGCACTTTCTGAGTCCAAAAAAGTGATTCTTAGTGCAGATATTCACTCAACACAGAGTTTCCAGTAAAAGGCCAGTAACGCTCTCAAATGCATTTTCAGAGTCCAAAAAATTGATTCTTACTGCAGTTATTCACTCAACACAGAGTTTCCAGTAAAAGGCCAGAAACTCTCTCAAATGCACTTTCAGAGTCCAAAAAATTGATTCTTACTGCAAATATTCACTCAACAGAGAGTTTCCACTGGAAGGCCAGAAATGCTCTCAAATGCACTTTTAGAGTCGAAAAAAGTGATTGTTAGTACAGATATTCACTCAACACAGAGTTTCCAGTAATAGGCCAGAAACGCTCTCAAATGCATTTTCAGAGTGCAAAAAATTGATTCTTACTGCAAATATTCACTCAATACAGAATTTTCGCTGGAAGGCCAGAAATGCTCTCAAATGCACTTTCTGAGTCCAAAAAAGTGATTCTTAGTGCAGATATTCACTCAACACAGTGTTTCCCACTGGAATGCCAGAAATGCTCTCTAAAGCACTTTTAGAGTCCAAAAAAGTGATTCTTACTGCAAATATTCACTCAACACAGTCTTTTCACTGGAAGGCCAGAAACACTCTCAAATGCACTTTCTGAGTCCAAAAAAGTGATTCTTAGTGCAGATATTCACTCAACACAGAATTTGCAGTAAAAGCTCAGAAACGCTCTCAGAAGCACTTCCTGAGTCCAAAAAAGTGATTCTTACTGCAAATATTCACTCAACACAGACTTTTCACTGGAAGGCCAGAAACGTCTCAGAAGCACTTTCAGTGTCCAAAAAAGTGATTCTTAGTGCAGATATGCACTCAACACAGAGTTTCCAGTAAAAGGCCAGAAACGCTCTCAAATGCATTTTCAGAGTCCAAAAAATAGATTCTTACTACAAATATTCACTCAACACAGAATTTTCACTGGAAGGCCAGAATCGCTCTCAAATGCACTTTCTGAGTCCAAAAAGTGATTCTTAGTGCAGATATTCACTCAACACAGAGTTTCCAGTAAAAGGCCAGAAACGCTCTCAAATGCATTTTCAGAGTCCAAAAAATTGATTCTTACTGCAAATATTGACTCAACACAGACTTTTCACTGGAAGGCCAGAAACGCTCTAAAATGCACTTTCTGAGTCCAAAAAAGTGATTGTTAGTGCAGATATTCACTCAACACAGAGTTTCCAGTAAAGGGCCAGAAACGCTCTCAAATGCATTTTCAGAGTCCAAAAAATTGATTCTTACTGCAAATATTCACTCAACACAGACTTTTCACTGGAAGGCCAGAAACGCTCTCAAATGCACTTTCAGAGTCCAAAAAAGTGATTCTTAGTGCAAATATTCACTCAACACAGAGTTTCCAGTAAAAGGCTTGAAACTCTCTCAAATGCATTTTCAGAGTCCAAAAAATTGATTCTTACTGCAAATATTCACTCAACAGAGAGTTTCCACTGGAAGGGCAGAAATGCACTCAAATGCACTTTTAGAGTCCAAAAATTGATTCTTACTGCAGATATTAACTCAACACAGAGTTTCCTGAAGAATGCCAGAAACTCTCTCCAGAAGCACTTTCTGAGTCCAAAAAGTGATTCTTAGTGCAAATATTCACCAACACAGAGTTTACAAGGAAGGCCAGCAACGCTCTCAAACGCACTTTCAGAGTCCAAAAAGCGTTCTAGTGCAGATATTCACTGAACACAGAGTTTCCGCTAAAAGGTCAGAAATGCTCTCAAATGCACTTTCAGAGTCCAAAAGTGATTCTTAGTGCAGATATTCACTCAACACAGAGTTTCCAGTAAAAGGCCAGAAACGCCCTCAAATGCCTTTTCAGAGTCCAAAATTTTGATTCTTACTGCAAATATTCACTCTACACAGAGTCTCCAGTAAAAAGGCCAGAATCGCTTCTCAAATGCATTTTCTGAGTCCAAAAATGATTTTACTGCAAAT
>JAFDVH010000031.1:288572-307341 GCA_019176425.1 Megalops atlanticus | reverse complement strand
TTTTCACGGGAAGGCCAGAAACGCTCTCAGAACACTTTCAGAGTCAAAAAGGATTCTTATTGAGATATTCACTCAACACAAGTTTCAGAAAAGGGCCCAAAAGCTCTCAAATCTTTTCAAGCCCAAAAAATATTTTTCTGCAAATATTCACTCAACACAAAATTTTCATAAGGGAAAACCTCTCAAAGCACTTTCTGAGTCAAAAAATATTTTTGAGATATTCACTAAACACAGAGTTTCCTGAGGAGAACGCTCTCAATGCATTTTCAGAGTAAAAAAATTGATTCTTCAAATATTCACTAAACACAGACTTTTCACAAAAAAACCAAAAACGCTCTCAGAAGCACTTCAGAGTCCAAAAGGATTCTTAGTGCAGATATTCACTCAACACAAAGTTTCAGTAAAGGCCAAAAATCGCTCTCGAATGCATTTTCAGAGTCCAAAAAATTGATTCTTGCTGCAAATATTCACTCAGCAGACTTTCACTGGAAGGCCAGAAACACTCCCAAAGGCACTTTCTGAGTCCAAAAACTGATTCTTAGTGCAGATATTCACTCAACACAGGATTTCAGTAAAAACTGAAACGCTCTCAGAAGCACTTTCTGGTCAAGTGATTCTTAGTGCAGACCTTCACTCAGCACAGAGTTTCCTGTAAAGGGCCAGAATCGCTCTCAAATGCATTTCAGAGTCCAAAAAGTTGATTCTTCTTTGCCAAATATTCACTCAACACAGAGTTTCCAGTAAATGGCCATTGCTCTCAGGAGCACTTTTAGACTCCAAAAATTGATTCTTACTGCAGATATTAACTCAACACAGAGTTTCCAGGAAGGCCAGAAACTCTCAGAAGCCTTTCTAAGTCCAAAACAGTGATTCTTAGTGCAGATATTCACTCAACACAGAGTTTCCAGTAAAGGCCAGAAACGCTCTCAGAAGCACTTTCTGAGTCCAAAAGTGATTCTTAGTGCAGATATTCACTCAACACAGAGTTTCAGTAAAAGGCCAGGAAGCGCTCTCAAATGCATTTTCAGAGTCCAAAAGTTGATTCTTTGCAAATATTCACTCAACACAGAGTTTTCAGAATGCCAGAAACTCTCTCAGAAGCACTTTCAGAGTCAAACAGTGATTCTTAGTGCAGATATTCACTCAGCTTTTGAGTTTCCACTGGAAGGCCAGAAATGCTCTCAAATGCGTTTTCCAGAGTCAAAAAAACTGATTCTTAGTGCAGATATTCACTCAACACAGAATGTCAAGTAAAAGGCCAGAAAACGCTCTCCAAATGCATTTTCAGAGTCAAAAGTGATTCTTAGTGCAGATATTCACTCAACATAGAGTTTCAGTAAGGGCCAGAAACACTCTCAAATGCATTTTTAGAGTCCAAAAATTGATTCTTACTGAAATATTCACTCAACACAGACTTTTCACTGGAAGGCCAGAAACACTCTTAGAAGCACTTTCAGAGTCAAAGAAGTGATTCTTAGTGCAGATATTCACTCAACACAGAGTTTCCAGTAAGGCAGAAAACGCTCTCAAATGCATTTCTCAGAGTCCAAAATTGATTCTTGTGCATATTCCTCAACAGAGAGTTTCCACTGGAAGGGCAGAAATGCTCTCAAATGCACTTTCAGAGTCCAAGAGGTGATTCTTACAAATATTCACTCAACACAGAGTTTCCTGAAGAATACAAACTCTCTCAGAAACATTTTCAGAGTCAAAAATTGATTCTTACTGCAAATATTCACTCAACACTTTTCACTGGAAGGCCAGAAATGCTCTTAATGCACTTTCAGAGTCCAAAAAGTGATTCTTAGTGCAGATATTCACTCAACACAGAGTTTCAGTAAAGCAGAAACTCTCTCAAATGCATTTCTGAGTCAAAAAAATGATTCTTACACAAATATTCACTCAACATAGATTTTCACTGGAAAGGCCAGAAACGGCTCTCAAATGCATTTTCAGAGTCCAAAAAAGTGATTCTTAGTGCAAATATTCACTCAACACAGAGTTTCCAGGAGAAGGCCAGAAACTCTCAGAAGCACTTTCTGAGTCAAAACAGTGATTCTTTGTGCAGATATTCCTCAACACAGAGTTTCCACTGGAAGGCAAGAAATGCTCTCAAATGCCTTTCAGAGTCCAAAAAAGTGATTCTTAGTGCAGATATTCACTCAACACAGACTTTTCACTGGAAGGCCAGAAAACGCTCTCAGAAGCACTTTCAGAGTCAAAAGTGATTCTTAGTGCAGATATTCACTCAACATAGAGTTTCCAGTAAAGGCCAGAAATGCTCTCAAAAGCATTTCAGAGTCAAAAAAATTGATTCTTAGTGCATATTCCTCAACACAGACTTTTCAGTGGAAGGCCAGAAAGGTCTTCAGAAGCACTTTCAGAGTCAAAAAAGTGATTCTTAGTGCAGATATTCACTCAACACAGAGTTTCAGTAAAAATGCAGAAACTCTCTGAGTGCATTTTCAGAGTCCAAAAAATTGATTCTTAGTGCAAATATTCACTTTCCACTGGAAGGAGCAGAAATGCACTCAAATGCGCACAGAGTTTGATTCTTACTGCAGATATTAACTCAACACAGAGTTTCCTGAAGAAATGAAACTCTCAAATGCATTTTCAGAGTCAAAAATTGATTCTTACTGCAAATATTCACTAACAGACTTTTCACTGGAAGGCCAGAAACTCTCTTGGAAATGCATTTTCAGAGTCCAAAATGATTCTTAGTGCAGATATTAACTCAACACAGAGTTTCCAGTAAAATGCCAGAAACTCTCTCAAATGCATTTTCTGAGTCCAAAAATGATTCTTAGTGCAGATATTCACTCAACATAGAGTTTTCCTGTAAAGGGCCAAGAATCAAGCTCTCAAATGCATTTTCAGAGTCCAAAAATTGATTCTTACCTAAATATTCACTCAACACAGACTTTTCACTGAAGGCCAGAAACGCTCTCAGAAAGCACTTTCAGAGTCCAAAAAGTGATTCTTAGTGCAGATATTCACTCAACACAGAGTTTCCACTGGAAGCCAGAAACTGCTCTCAAATGCATTTTCAGAGTCCAAAAAGTGATTCTTACTGCAAATATTCACTCAACACAGACTTTTCACTGGAAGGCCAGAAACGTCTTAGAAGCACTTTCAGAGTGCAAAAAGTGATTCTTAGTGCAGATATTCACTCAACACAGAGTTTCAGTAAAAGGCCAGAAATGCTCTCAAATGTATTTTCAGAGTCAAAAAATTGATTCTTACTGCAGATATTCACTCAACACAGAGTTTCCAGTAAAAGCCAGAAACGCTCTCAAATGCACTTTCTGAGTCCAAAAAGTGATTCTTAGTGCAGATATTCACTCAAACACAGAGTTTCCAGTAAAGGGCCAGAAACGCTCTCAAATGCATTTTCAGAGTCCAAAAAATGATTCTTAGTGCAAATATTCACTCAACTTTAGAGTTTCCTGTAAAGGCCAGAAACGCTCTCAAATGCATTTTCTGAGTCCAAAGTGATTCTTAGTGCAAATATTCCCTCAACACAGAGTTTCCAGTAAAGGCCAGAAACTCTCTCAAATGCACTTTCTGAGTCCAAAAGTGATTCTTAGTGCAGATATTCACTCAACACAGAGTTTCCAGTAAAAGGCCAGAAAACGCTCTCAGAAGCACTTTCTGAGTCCAAAAATTGATTCTTAGTGCAGATATTCACTCAACACAGAGTTTCCTGTCAAATGCATTTTCCAGGCCAGAAAACTCTCAAATGCATTTTCTTAATTGCAGAGTCCAAAAAATTGATTCTTTCTGCAAATATTCACTCAACACAGACTTTTCACTGGAAGGCCAGAAACGCTCTCAGAAGCACTTTCTCAGAGTCCAAAAAAGTGATTCTTAGTGCAGATATTCACTCAACACAGAATTTTCACTGGAAGGCCAGAAACGCTCTCAAATGCACTTTCTGAGTCAAAAAAGTGATTCTTAGTGCAGATATTCACTCAACACAGAGTTTCCAGTAAAGGCCAGAAACGCTCTCTCAGAAGCACTTTCTGAGTCCAAAAAATTGATTCTTAGTGCAGATATTCACTCAACACAGAGTTTCCTGTAAAGGGCCAGAATCGCTCTCAAATGCATTTACAGAGTCCAAAAAATTCATTCTTACTGCAGATATTCACTCAACACAGAGTTTCCACTGAAAGGCCAGAAACGCTCTCAGAAGCACTTTTAGAGTCCAAAAAATTGATTCTTACTGCAAATATTCACTCAACACAGAATTTTCACTGGAAGGCCAGAAACGCTCTCAAATGCACATTCTGAGTCCAAAAAGTGTTTCTTAGTGAAGATATTCACTCAACACAGAGTTTCCAGTAAAGCCCAGAAACGCTCTCAGAAGCACTTTCAGAGTCCAAAAAAGTGATTCTTAGTGCAGATATGCACTCAACACAGAGTTTCCAGTAAAAGGCCAGAAACGCTCTCGAATGCATTTTCAGAGTCCAAAAAATTGATTCTTACTGCAAATATTCACTCAACACAGAATTTTCACTGGAAGGCCAGAAACGCTCAAATGCACTTTCTGAGTCCAAAAGTGATTCTTAGTGCAGATATTCACTCAACACAGAGTTTCCAGTAAAAGGCCAGAAACGCTCAGAAATGCATTTTCAGAGTCCAAAAAATTGATTCTTACTGCAAATATTCACTCAACACAGATTGTCCAGTAAAAGCCCAGAAACGCTCTCAGAAGCACTTTCAGAGTCCAAAAAAGTGATTGTTAGTGCAGATATTCACTCAACACAGAGTTTCCAGTAAAGGGCCAGAAATGCTCTCAAATGCACTTTTAGAGTCCAAAAAATTGATTCTTTCTGCAGATATTAACTCAACACAGAGTTTCCAGGAGAATGCCAGAAACTCTCTCAGAAGCACTTTCTAAGTCCAAAACAGTGATTCTTAGTGCAGATATTCACTCAACACAGAGTTTCCACTGGAAGGCCAGAAATGCTCTCAGAAGCACTTTCAGAGTCCAAAAAAGTGATTCTTAGTGCAGATATTCACTCAACACAGAATTTTCACTGGAAGGCCAGAAACGCTCTCAAATGCACTTTCTGAGTCCAAAAAAGTGATTCTTAGTGCAGATATTCACTCAACACAGAGTTTCCAGTAAAAGGCCAGTAACGCTCTCAAATGCATTTTCAGAGACCAAAAAATTGATTCTTACTGCAGATATTCACTCAACACAGAGTTTCCAGTAAAAGCCCAGAAACTCTCTCAAATGCACTTTCAGAGTCCAAAAAATTGATTCTTACTGCAAATATTCACTCAACAGAGAGTTTCCACTGGAAGGCCAGAAATGCTCTCAAATGCACTTTAAGAGTCGAAAAAAGTGATTGTTAGTACAGATATTCACTCAACACAGAGTTTCCAGTAATAGGCCAGAAACGCTCTCAAATGCATTTTCAGAGTGCAAAAAATTGATTCTTACTGCAAATATTCACTCAATACAGAATTTTCGCTGGAAGGCCAGAAATGCTCTCAAATGCACTTTCTGAGTCCAAAAAAGTGATTCTTAGTGCAGATATTCACTCAACACAGTGTTTCCACTGGAATGCCAGAAATGCTCTCTAAAGCACTTTTATAGTCCAAAAAAGTGATTCTTACTGCAAATATTCACTCAACACAGTCTTTTCACTGGAAGGCCAGAAACACTCTCAAATGCACTTTCTGAGTCCAAAAAAGTGATTCTTAGTGCAGATATTCACTCAACACAGAATTTGCAGTAAAAGCTCAGAAACGCTCTCAGAAGCACTTCCTGAGTCCAAAAAGTGATTCTTACTGCAAATATTCACTCAACACAGACTTTTCACTGGAAGGCCAGAAACGGTCTCAGAAGCACTTTTTAGTGTCCAAAAAGTGATTCTTAGTGCAGATATGCACTCAACACAGAGTTTCAGTAAAAGGCCAGAAACGCTCTCAAATGCATTTTCAGAGTCCAAAAAATAGATTCTTACTACAAATATTCACTCAACACAGAATTTTCACTGGAAGGCCAGAATCGCTCTCAAATGCACTTTCTGAGTCCAAAAAAGTGATTCTTAGTGCAGATATTCAGTCAACACAGAGTTTCCAGTAAAAGGCCAGAAACGCTCTCAAATGCATTTTCAGAGTCCAAAAAATTGATTCTTACTGCAAATATTGACTCAACACAGAGTTTCCAGTTAAAGGCCAGAAACGCTCTAAAATGCACTTTCTGAGTCCAAAAAAGTGATTGTTAGTGCAGATATTCACTCAACACAGAGTTTCCAGTAAAGGGCCAGAAACGCTCTCAAATGCATTTTCAGAGTCCAAAAAATTGATTCTTACTGCAAATATTCACTCAACACAGACTTTTCACTGGAAGGCCAGAAACGCTCTCAGAAGCACTTTCAGAGTCCAAAAAAGTGATTCTTAGTGCAAATATTCACTCAACACAGAGTTTCCAGTAAAAGGCTTGAAACTCTCTCAAATGCATTTTCAGAGTCCAAAAAATTGATTCTTACTGCAAATATTCACTCAACAGAGAGTTTCCACTGGAAGGGCAGAAATGCACTCAAATGCACTTTTAGAGTCCAAAAAATTGATTCTTACTGCAGATATTAACTCAACACAGAGTTTCCTGAAGAATGCCAGAAACTCTCTCAGAAGCACTTTCTGAGTCCAAAAAAGTGATTCTTAGTGCAGATATTCACTCAACACAGAGTTTCCAGTAAAAGGCAAGAAACGCTCTCAAATGCATTTTCAGAGTCCAAAATATTGATTCTTACTGCAAATATTCACTCAACACAGAGTCTCCAGTAAAAGGCCAGAAACGCTCTCAAATGCACTTTCTGAGTCCAAAAAAGTGATTGTTAGTGCAGATATTCACTCAACACAGAGTTTCCACTAAAGGGCCAGAAACGCTCTCAAATGCATTTTCAGAGTCCAAAAAAGTGATTCTTACTGCAAATATTCACTCAACACAGACTTTTCACTGGAAGGCCAAAAACGCTCTCAGAAGCACTTTCAGAGTCCAAAAAAGTGATTCTTAGTGCAGATATTCACTCAACACAGAGTTTCCAGTAAAAGGCCAGAAATGCTCTCAGAAGCACTTTCAGAGTCCAAAAAATTGATTCCTACTGCAAATATTCACTCAACACAGACTTTTCACTGGAAGGCCAGAAACGCTCTCAGAAGCACTTTCAGAGTCCAAAAAAGTGATTCTTAGTGCAGATATTCACTCAACACAGAGTTTCCACTTGAGGGCCAGAAATGCTCTCAAAAGCACTTTTAGAGTCCAAAAAAGTGATTCTTACTGCAGATATTCACCCAACACAGAATTTTCACTGGAAGGCCAGAAAAGCTCTCAAATGCACTTTCTGAGTCTAAAAAAGTGATTGTTAGTGCAGATATTCACTCAACACAGAGTTTCCACTTGAGGGCCAGAAATGCTCTCAAAAGCACTTTTAGAGTCCAAAAAAGTGATTCTTACTGCAAATATTCACTCAACACAGACTTTTCACTGGAAGGCCAGAAACGCTCTCAGAAGCACTTTCAGAGTCCAAAAAAGTGATTCTTAGTTGAGATATTCACTCAACACAGAGTTTCCAGTAAAAGGCCAGAAACGCTCTCAAATGCATTTTCAGAGTCCAAAAAAGTGATTCTTACTGCAAATATTCACTCAACACAGAATTTTCAGTAAAAGGCCAGAAACGCTCTCAGAAGCACTTTCTGAGTCCAAAAAAGTCATTCTTAGTGCAGATATTCACTCAACACAGAGTTTCCTGTAAAGTGCCAGAATCGCTCTCGAATGCATTTTCAGAGTCCAAAAAATTGATTCTTACTGCAAATATTCACTCAACACAGACTTTTCACTGAAAAGCCAGAAACGCTCTCAGAAGCACTTTCAGAGTCCAAAAAAGAGATTCTTAGTGCAGATATTCACTCAACACAAAGTTTCCAGTAAAAGGCCAGAATCGCTCTCAAATGCATTTTCACAGTCCAAAAAATTGATTCTTACTGCAAATATTCACTCAACACAGAGTCTCCAGTAAAAGGCCAGAAACGCTCTCAAATGCACTTTCTGAGTCCAAAAAAGTGATTGTTAGTGCAGATATTCACTCAACACAGAGTTTCCACTGAAGGGCCAGAAACGCTCTCAAATGCATTTTCAGAGTCCAAAAAATTGATTCTTACTGCAAATATTCACTCAACACAGACTTTTCACTGGAAGGCCAGAAACGCTCTCAGAAGCACTTTCAGAGTCCAAAAAAGTGATTCTTAGTGCAGATATTCACTCAACACAGAGTTTCCAGTAAAAGGCCAGAAATGCTCTCAGAAGCACTTTTAGAGTCCAAAAATTGATTCTTACTGCAAATATTCACTCAACACAGATTTTTCACTGGAAGGCCAGAAACGCTCTCAGAAGCACTTTCAGAGTCCAAAAAAAGTGATTCTTCGTGCAGATATTCACTCAACACAGACTTTCCAGTAAAAGGCCAGAAACTCTCTCAAATGCATTTTCAGAGTCCAAAACAGTGATTCTTACTGCAGATATTCACTCAACACAGAGTTTCCAGTAAAAGGCCAGAAACTCTCTCAAATGCATATTCAGAGTCCAAAAAAGTGATTGTTAGTGCAGATATTCACTCAACACACAGTTTCCAGTAAAAGGCCAGAAACGCTCTCAAATGCATTTTCAGAGTCCAAAAAAGTCATTCTTAGTGCAGATATTCACTCAACACAGAGTTTCCTGTAAAGTGCCAGAATCGCTCTCGAATGCATTTTCAGAGTCCAAAAAATTGATTCTTACTGCAAATATTCACTCAACACAGACTTTTCACTGAAAAGCCAGAAACGCTCTCAGAAGCACTTTCAGAGTCCAAAAAAGAGATTCTTAGTGCAGATATTCACTCAACACAAAGTTTCCAGTAAAAGGCCAGAATCGCTCTCAAATGCATTTTCACAGTCCAAAAAATTGATTCTTACTGCAAATATTCACTCAACACAGAGTCTCCAGTAAAAGGCCAGAAACGCTCTCAAATGCACTTTCTGAGTCCAAAAAAGTGATTGTTAGTGCAGATATTCACTCAACACAGAGTTTCCACTGAAGGGCCAGAAACGCTCTCAAATGCATTTTCAGAGTCCAAAAAATTGATTCTTACTGCAAATATTCACTCAACACAGACTTTTCACTGGAAGGCCAGAAACGCTCTCAGAAGCACTTTCAGAGTCCAAAAAAGTGATTCTTAGTGCAGATATTCACTCAACACAGAGTTTCCAGTAAAAGGCTTGAAACTCTCTCAAATGCATTTTCAGAGTCCAAAAAATTGATTCTTACTGCAAATATTCACTCAACAGAGAGTTTCCACTGGAAGGGCAGAAATGCACTCAAATGCACTTTTAGAGTCCAAAAAATTGATTCTTACTGCAAATATTCACTCAACACAGATTTTTCACTGGAAGGCCAGAAACGCTCTCAGAAGCACTTTCAGAGTCCAAAAAAGTGATTCTTCGTGCAGATATTCACTCAACACAGACTTTCCAGTAAAAGGCCAGAAACTCTCTCAAATGCATTTTCAGAGTCCAAAACAGTGATTCTTACTGCAGATATTCACTCAACACAGAGTTTCCAGTAAAAGGCCAGAAACTCTCTCAAATGCATTTTCAGAGTCCAAAAAAGTGATTGTTAGTGCAGATATTCACTCAACACACAGTTTCCAGTAAAAGGCCAGAAACGCTCTCAAATGCATTTTCAGAGTCCAAAAAATTGATTCTTACTGCAAATATTCACTCAACAGAGAGTTTCCACTGCAAGGGCAGAAATGCACTCAAATGCACTTTTAGAGTCCAAAAAATTGATTCTTACTGCAGATATTAACTCAACACAGAGTTTCCTGAAGAATGCCAGAAACTCTCTCAGAAGCACTTTCTGAGTCCAAAAAAGTGATTCTTAGTGCAGATATTCACTCAACACAGAGTTTCCAGTAAAAGGCCAGAAACGCTCTCAAATGCATTTTCAGAGTCCAAAATATTGATTCTTACTGCAAATATTCACTCAACACAGAGTCTCCAGTAAAAGGCCAGAAACGCTCTCAAATGCACTTTCTGAGTCCAAAAAAGTGATTGTTAGTGCAGATATTCACTCAACACAGAGTTTCCACTGAAGGGCCAGAAACGCTCTCAAATGCATTTTCAGAGTCCAAAAAATTGATTCTTACTGCAAATATTCACTCAACACAGACTTTTCACTGGAAGGCCAGAAACGCTCTCAGAAGCACTTTCAGAGTCCAAAAAAGTGATTCTTAGTGCAGATATTCACTCAACACAGAGTTTCCAGTAAAAGGCCAGAAATGCTCTCAGAAGCACTTTTTAGAGTCCAAAAAATTGATTCTTACTGCAAATATTCACTCAACACAGATTTTTCACTGGAAGGCCAGAAACGCTCTCAGAAGCACTTTCAGAGTCCAAAAAAGTGATTCTTCGTGCAGATATTCACTCAACACAGACTTTCCAGTAAAAGGCCAGAAACTCTCTCAAATGCATTTTCAGAGTCCAAAACAGTGATTCTTACTGCAGATATTCACTCAACACAGAGTTTCCAGTAAAAGGCCAGAAACTCTCTCAAATGCATTTTCAGAGTCCAAAAAAGTGATTGTTAGTGCAGATATTCACTCAACACACAGTTTCCAGTAAAAGGCCAGAAACGCTCTCGAATGCATTTTCAGAGTCCAAAAAAGTGATTCTTAGTGCAGATATTCACTCAACAGAGAGTTTCCACTGCAAGGGCAGAAATGCACTCAAATGCACTTTTAGAGTCCAAAAAATTGATTCTTACTGCAGATATTAACTCAACACAGAGTTTCCTGAAGAATGCCAGAAACTCTCTCAGAAGCACTTTCTGAGTCCAAAAAAAGTGATTCTTAGTGCAGATATTCACTCAACACAGAGTTTCCAGTAAAAGGCCAGAAACGCTCTCAAATGCATTTTCAGAGTCCAAAATCTTGATTCTTACTGCAAATATTCACTCAACACAGAGTCTCCAGTAAAAGGCCAGAAACGCTCTCAAATGCACTTTCTGAGTCCAAAAAAGTGATTGTTAGTGCAGATATTCACTCAACACAGAGTTTCCACTGAAGGGCCAGAAACGCTCTCAAATGCATTTTCAGAGTCCAAAAAATTGATTCTTACTGCAAATATTCACTCAACACAGACTTTTCACTGGAAGGCCAGAAACGCTCTCAGAAGCACTTTCAGAGTCCAAAAAGTGATTCTTAGTGCAGATATTCACTCAACACAGAGTTTCCAGTAAAAAGGCCAGAAATGCTCTCAGAAGCACTTTTTAGAGTCCAAAAAATTGATTCTTACTGCAAATATTCACTCAACACAGATTTTTCACTGGAAGGCCAGAAACGCTCTCAGAAGCACTTTCAGAGTCCAAAAAAGTGATTCTTCGTGCAGATATTCACTCAACACAGAGTTTCCACTTGAGGGCCAGAAATGCTCTCAAAAGCACTTTTAGAGTCCAAAAAAGTGATTCTTACTGCAGATATTCACTCAACACAGAATTTTCACTGGAAGGCCAGAAACGCTCTCAAATGCACTTTCTGAGTCTAAAAAAGTGATTGTTAGTGCAGATATTCACTCAACACAGAGTTTCCACTTGAGGGCCAGAAATGCTCTCAAAAGCACTTTTAGAGTCCAAAAAAGTGATTCTTACTGCAAATATTCACTCAACACAGACTTTTCACTGGAAGGCCAGAAACGCTCTCAGAAGCACTTTCAGAGTCCAAAAAAGTGATTCTTAGTTGAGATATTCACTCAACACAGAGTTTCCAGTAAAAGGCCAGAAACGCTCTCAAATGCATTTTCAGAGTCCAAAAAAGTGATTCTTACTGCAAATATTCACTCAACACAGAATTTTCACTGGAAGGCCAGAAACACTCTCAGAAGCACTTTCTGAGTCCAAAAAAGTCATTCTTAGTGCAGATATTCACTCAACACAGAGTTTCCTGTAAAGTGCCAGAATCGCTCTCGAATGCACTTTCAGAGTCCAAAAAATTGATTCTTACTGCAAATATTCACTCAACACAGACTTTTCACTGAAAAGCCAGAAACGCTCTCAGAAGCACTTTCAGAGTCCAAAAAAGAGATTCTTAGTGCAGATATTCACTCAACACAAAGTTTCCAGTAAAAGGCCAGAATCGCTCTCAAATGCATTTTCACAGTCCAAAAAATTGATTCTTACTGCAAATATTCACTCAACACAGAGTCTCCAGTAAAAGGCCAGAAACGCTCTCAAATGCACTTTCTGAGTCCAAAAAAGTGATTGTTAGTGCAGATATTCACTCAACACAGAGTTTCCACTGAAGGGCCAGAAACGCTCTCAAATGCATTTTCAGAGTCCAAAAAATTGATTCTTACTGCAAATATTCACTCAACACAGACTTTTCACTGGAAGGCCAGAAACGCTCTCAGAAGCACTTTCAGAGTACAAAAAAGTGATTCTTAGTGCAGATATTCACTCAACACAGAGTTTCCAGTAAAAGGCCAGAAATGCTCTCAGAAGCACTTTTTAGAGTCCAAAAAAATGATTCTTACTGCAAATATTCACTCAACATAGAATTTTCACTGGAAGGCCAGAAACGCTCTCAAATGCACTTTCTGAGTCCAAAAAAGTGATTCTTAGTGCAGATATTCCCTCAACACAGAGTTTCCAGTAAAAGGCCAGTAACGCTCTCCAATGAATTTTCAGAGTCCAAAAAATTGATTCTTACTGCAAATATTCACTCAACACAGAGTTTCCAGTAAAAGGCCAGAAACTTTCTCAAATGCACTTTCTGAGTCCAAAAAAGTGATTCTTAGTGCTGATATTCACTCAACACAGAGTTTCCAGTAAAAGGCCAGAAACGCTCTCAGAAGCACTTTCAGAGTCCAAAAAAGTGATTCTTAGTGCAAATATTCACTCAACACAGAGTTTCCAGTAAAAGGCTTGAAACTCTCTCAAATGCATTTTCAGAGTCCAAAAAATTGATTCTTACTGCAAATATTCACTCAACAGAGAGTTTCCACTGGAAGGGCAGAAATGCACTCAAATGCACTTTTAGAGTCCAAAAAATTGATTCTTACTGCAGATATTAACTCAACACAGAGTTTCCTGAAGAATGCCAGAAACTCTCTCAGAAGCACTTTCTGAGTCCAAAAAAGTGATTCTTAGTGCTGATATTCACTCAACACAGAGTTTCCAGTAAAAGGCCAGAAACGCTCTCAGAAGCACTTTCTGAGTGCAAAAAATTGATTTGTTAGTGCAGATATTCACTCAACACAGAGTTTCCTGTAAAGGGCCAGAATCGCTCTCAAATGCATTTACAGAGTCCAAAAAATTCATTCTTACTGCAGATATTCACTCAACACAGTTTCCACTGAAAGGCCAGAAACGCTCTCAGAAGCACTTTTAGAGTCCAAAAAAGTGATTCTTAGTGCAGATATTCACTCAACACAGAGTTTCCTGTAAAGGGCCAGAATCGCTCTCCAATGCATTTTCAGAGTCCAAAAAATTGATTCTTACTGCAAATATTCACTCAACACAGACTTTTCACTGGAAGGCCAGAAACGCTCTCAGAAGCTCTATCAGAGTCCAAAAAAGTGATTCTTAGTGCAGATATTCACTCAACACAGAATTTTCACTGGAAGGCCAGAAAACGCTCTCAAATGCACTTTCTGAGTCCAAAAAAGTGATTCTTAGTGCAGATATTCACTCAACACAGAGTTTCCAGTAAAGGGCCAGAAATGCTCTCAGATGCACTTTTAGACTCCAAAAAATTGATTCTTACTGCAGATATTAACTCAACACAGAGTTTCCAGGAGAATGCCAGAAACTCTCTCAGAAGCACTTTCTAAGTCCAAAACAGTGATTCTTAGTGCAGACATTCACTCAACACAGAGTTTCCACTTGAAGGCCAGAAACGCTCTCAGAAGCACTTTCAGAGTCCAAAAAAGTGATTCTTAGTGCAGATATTCACTCAACACAGAGTTTCCAGTAAAAGGCCAGAAACGCTCTCAAATGCATTTTCAGAGTCCAAAAAATGGATTCTTACTGCAAATATTCACTCAACACAGAATTTTCACTGGAAGGCCAGAAACGCTCTCAGAAGCACTTTCAGAGTCCAAAAAAGTGATTCTTAGTGCAGATATTCACTCAACACAGAGTTTCCAGTAAAAGGCCAGAAACGCTCTCAAATGCATTTTCAGAGTCCAAAAAACTGATTCTCAGCACAGGTATTCACTCAACACAGATTGTCCAGTAAAAGGCCAGTAACGCTCTCAAATGCATTTTCAGAGTCCAAAAAAGTGATTCTTAGTGCAGATATTCACTCAACACAGAGTTTCCAGTAAAAGGCCAGTAACGCTCTCGAATGCATTTTCAGAGTCCAAAATATTGATTCTTGCTGCAAATATTCACTCAACACAGACTTTTCACTGGAAGGCCAGAAACACTCCCAAAGGCACTTTCTGAGTCCAAAAAACTGATTCTTAGTGCAGATATTCACTCAACACAGAGTTTCCAGTAAAAGCCCAGAAACGCTCTCAGAAGCACTTTCTGAGTCCAAAAAAGTGATTCTTAGTGCAGATATTCACTCAACACAGAGTTTCCTGTAAAGGGCCAGAATCGCTCTCAAATGCATTTTCAGAGTCCAAAAAGTTGATTCTTACTGCAAATATTCACTCAACACAGAGTTTCCAGGAGAATGCCAGAAACTCTCTCAGAGGCACTTTCTAAGTCCAAAACAGTGATTCTTAGTGCAGATATTCACTCAACACAGAGTTTCCACTGGAAGGCCAGAAATGCTCTCAAATGCACTTTCAGAGTCCAAAAAAGTGATTCTTAGTGCAGATATTCACTCAACACAGAGTTTCCAGTAAAAGCCCAGAAACGCTCTCAGAAGCACTTTCTGAGTCCAAAAAAGTGATTCTTAGTGCAGATATTCACTCAACACAGAGTTTCCTGTAAAGGGCCAGAATCGCTCTCAAATGCATTTTCAGAGTCCAAAAAGTTGATTCTTACTGCAAATATTCACTCAACACAGAGTTTCCAGGAGAATGCCAGAAACTCTCTCAGAAGCACTTTCTAAGTCCAAAACAGTGATTCTTAGTGCAGATATTCACTCAACACAGAGTTTCCACTGGAAGGCCAGAAATGCTCTCAAATGCACTTTCAGAGTCCAAAAAAGTGATTCTTAGTGCAGATATTCACTCAACACAGAATTTCCAGTAAAAGGCCAGAAACGCTCTCAGAAGCACTTTCAGAGTCCAAAAAAGTGATTCTTAGTGCAGATATTCACTCAACATAGAGTTTCCAGTAAAGGGCCAGAAACACTCTCAAATGCATTTTCAGAGTCCAAAAAATTGATTCTTACTGCAAATATTCACTCAACACAGACTTTTCACTGGAAGGCCAGAAACGGTCTTAGAAGCACTTTCAGAGTCCAAAAAAGTGATTCTTAGTGCAGATATTCACTCAACACAGAGTTTCCAGTAAAAGGCCAGAAACGCTCTCAAATGCATTTTCAGAGTCCAAAAAATTGATTCTTACTGCAAATATTCCCTCAACAGAGAGTTTCCACTGGAAGGGCAGAAATGCACTCAAATGCACTTTTAGAGTCCAAAAAATTGATTCTTACTGCAGATATTAACTCAACACAGAGTTTCCTGAAGAATGCCAGAAACTCTCTCAGAAGCATTTTCAGAGTCCAAAAAATTGATTCTTACTGCAAATATTCACTCAACACAGACTTTTCACTGGAAGGCCAGAAACGCTCTTAGAAGCACTTTCAGAGTCCAAAAAAGTGATTCTTAGTGCAGATATTCACTCAACACAGAGTTTCCAGTAAAAGGCCAGAAACTCTCTCAAATGCATTTTCAGAGTCCAAAAAAATGATTCTTACTACAAATATTCACTCAACATAGAATTTTCACTGGAAGGCCAGAAACGCTCTCAAATGCACTTTCAGAGTCCAAAAAAGTGATTGTTAGTACAGATATTCACTCAACACAGGGTTTCCAGTAAAAGGCCAGAAACGCTCTCAGAAGCACTTTCTGAGTCCAAAACAGTGATTCTTTGTGCAGATATTCACTCAACACAGAGTTTCCACTGGAAGGCAAGAAATGCTCTCAAAAGCACTTTTAGAGTCCAAAAAAGTGATTCTTAGTGCAAATATTCACTCAACACAGACTTTTCACTGGAAGGCCAGAAACGCTCTCAGAAGCACTTTCAGAGTCCAAAAAAGTGATTCTTAGTGCAGATATTCACTCAACACAGAGTTTCCAGTAAAAGGCCAGAAATGCTCTCTAAAGCACTTTCTGAGTCCAAAAAAGTGATTCTTAGTGCAGATATTCACTCAACACAGAGTTTCCAGTAAAAGGCCAGAAACGCTCTCAGAAGCACTTTCTGAGTGCAAAAAATTGATTTGTTAGTGCAGATATTCACTCAACACAGAGTTTCCTGAAGAATGCCAGAAACTCCCTGAGAAGCACTTTCTGAGTCCAAAAAAGTGATTCTTAGTGCAGATATTCACTCAACACAGAGTTTCCTGTAAAGGGCCAGAATCGCTCTCAAATGCATTTTCAGAGTCCAAAAAATTGATTCTTACTGCAAATATTCACTCAACACAGACTTTTCACTGGAAGGCCAGAAACTCTCTCAAATGCATTTTCAGAGTCCAAAAAAATGATTCTTACTGCAGATATTAACTCAACACAGAGTTTCCTGAAGAATGCCAGAAACTCTCTCAGAAGCACTTTCTGAGTCCAAAAAAGTGATTCTTAGTGCAGATATTCACTCAACACAGAGTTTTCCTGTAAAGGGCCAGAATCGCTCTCAAATGCATTTTCAGAGTCCAAAAAATTGATTCTTACTGCAAATATTCACTCAACACAGACTTTTCACTGGAAGGCCAGAAACGCTCTCAGAAGCACTTTCAGAGTCCAAAAAGTGATTCTTAGTGCAGATATTCACTCAACACAGAGTTTCCAGTAAAGGCCAGAAACTCTCAAATGCATTTTCAGAGTCCAAAAAAGTGATTCTTACTGCAAATATTCACTCAACACAGACTTTTCACTGGAAGGCCAGAAACGGTCTTAGAAGCACTTTCAGAGTGCAAAAAAGTGATTCTTAGTGCAGATATTCACTCAACACAGAGTTTCCAGTAAAAGGCCAGAAACGCTCTCAAATGCATTTTCAGAGTCCAAAAAATTGATTCTTACTGCAAATATTCACTCAACACAGAGTTTCCAGTAAAAAGCCAGAAACGCTCTAAAATGCACTTTCTGAGTCCAAAAAAGTGATTGTTAGTGCAGATATTCACTCAACACAGAGTTTCCAGTAAAGGGCCAGAAACGCTCTCAAATGCATTTTCAGAGTCCAAAAAATTGATTCTTTCTGCAAATATTCACTCAACATAGAATTTTCACTGGAAGGCCAGAAACGCTCTCAAATGCACTTTCTGAGTCCAAAAAAGTGATTCTTAGTGCAGATATTCCCTCAACACAGAGTTTCCAGTAAAAGGCCAGTAACTCTCTCAAATGCACTTTCTGAGTCCAAAAAAGTGATTCTTAGTGCAGATATTCACTCAACACAGAGTTTCCAGTAAAAGGCCAGAAACGCTCTCAGAAGCACTTTCTGAGTCCAAAAAATTGATTCTTAGTGCAGATATTCACTCAACACAGAGTTTCCTGTAAAGGGCCAGAATCGCTCTCAAATGCATTTACAGATTCCAAAAAATTGATTCTTACTGCAGATATTCACTCAACACAGAGTTTCCACTGAAAGACCAGAAACGCTCTCAGAAGCACTTTTAGATTCCAAAAAAGTGATTCTTAGTGCAGATATTCACTCAACACAGAGTTTCAGTAAAAGGCCAGAATCGCTCTCAAATGCATTTTCTGAGTCCAAAAATTGATTCTTACTGCAAATATTCACTCAACACAGAATTTTCACTGGAAGGCCAAAACGCTCTCAGAAGCACTTTCAGAGTCCAAAAAAGTGATTCTTAGGTGCAAATATTCACTCAACACAGAGTTTCCAGTAAAAGGCTTGAAACTCTCTCAAATGCATTTTCAGAGTCAAAAAAATTGATTCTTACTGCAAATATTCACTCAACAGAGAGTTTCCACTGAAAGGGCAGAAATGCACTCAAATGCACTTTTAGAGTCCAAAAAATTGATTCTTACTGCAGATATTCACTCAACACAGAGTTTCCACTGGAAGGCCAGAAATGCTCTCAGAAGCACTTTCAGAGTCCAAAAAAGTGATTCTTAGTGCAGATATTCACTCAACACAGAATTTTCACTGGAAGGCCAGAAACGCTCTCAAATGCACTTTCTGAGTCCAAAAAAGTGATTCTTAGTGCAGATATTCACTCAACACAGAGTTTCCAGTAAAAGGCCAGTAACGCTCTCGAATGCATTTTCAGAGTCCAAAAAATTGATTCTTGCTGCAAATATTCACTCAACACAGACTTTTCACTGGAAGGCCAGAAACGCTCTCAGAAGCACTTTCAGAGTCCAAAAAGTGATTCTTAGTGCAGATATTCACTAACACAGAATTTTCACTGAAGGCCAGAAACGCCAAATGCACTTCTGAGTCCAAAAAAGGATTCTAGTGCAGATATTCACTCAACACAGAGTTTCCAGTAAAAGGCCAGAAACGCCTCTCTGTAAAGCACTTTCTGAGTCCAAAATTTGATTGTGCAGATATTCACCAACACAGAGTTTCCTGTAAAGGGCCAGA
>JAFDVH010000031.1:205313-288072 GCA_019176425.1 Megalops atlanticus | reverse complement strand
AAAGTGCTTCAGAGAGCGTTTCTAGCCTTCCAGAGAAAAGTCTGTGTTGAGTGAATATTTGCAGTAAGAATCACTTTTTGGACTCTAAAGGTGCCTTTGAGAGCATTTCTGGTCCTGCAGTGGAAACTCTGTGTTGAGTGAATATCTGCACAAGAATCACTGTTTTGGACTCAGAAAGTGCTTCTGAGAGCGTTTTCTGGCCTTCCAGTGGAAACTCTCTGTAAGTGAATATCTGTACTAACAATCACTTTTTTGGACTCAGAAAGCGCATTTGAGAGCGTTTCAGGCCTTCCAGTGAAAAGTCTGTGTTGAGTGAATATTTGCAGTAAGAATCAATGTTTTGGACTCTGGAAATGCATTTGAGAGCGTTTCTGGCCTTTTACTGGAAACTCTGTGTTGAGTGAATATCTCTACTAACAATCACTTTTTTTGACTCTGAAAGTGCATTTGAGAGCATTTCTGGCCTTCCAGTGGAAACTCTGTGTTGAGTGAATATTTGCAGTAAGAATCACTGTTTTGGACTCAGAAAGTGCTTTTGAGAGCGTTTCTGGCCTTCCAGTGAAAAGTCTGTGTTGAGTGAATATGTGCAGTAAGAATCAATTTTTTGGACTCTGAAAATGCATTTGAGAGCGTTTCTGGCCTTTTACTGGAAACTCTGTGTTGAGTGAATATCTGCACTAAGAATCACTTTTTTGGACTCTGAAAGTGCTTCAGAGAGCGTTTAGCCTTCCAGTGAAAAGTCTGTGTTGAGTGAATATTTGCAGTAAGAATCACTTTTTTGGACTCTAAAATTGCCTTTGAGAGCATTTCTGGCCTTCCAGTGGAAACTCTCTGTTGAGTGAATATCTGCACGAAGAATCACTGTTTTGGACTTAGAAAGTGCTTCTGAGAGAATTTCTGGCATTCTCCAGGAAACTCTGTGTAGAGTTAATATCTGCAGTAGGAATCAATTTTTTGGACTCTAAAAGTGCATTTGAGAGCATTTCTGGTCTTCCAGGGGAAACTCTCTGTTGAGTGAATATTTGCAGTAAGAATCAATTTTTGAAACTGAAAATGCATCGAGAGAGTTTCTGGCCTTTACTGGAAACTCTGTGTTGAGTGAATATTTGCAGTAAGAATCAATTTTTTGGACTCTGAAAATGCATTTGAGAGCGTTTCAGGCCTTTTACTGGAAACTCTGTGTTGAGTGAATATCTGCACTAAGAATCACTTTTTTGGACTCTGAAAGTGCATTTGAGAGCGTTTCTGGCCTTTTACTGAAACTCTGTGTTGAGTGAATATTTGCAGTAAGAATCAATTTTTGGACTCTGAAAATGCATTTGAGAGCGTTTCTCGCCTTTACTGGAAAATCTGTGTTGAGTGAATATCTGCACTGAATCACTTTTGGACTCTGAAAGTGCATTTGAGAGTGTTTCTGGCCTTTACTGAAACTCTGTGTTGAGTGAATATCTGCACTAAGAATCACTTTTTGGACTCAGAAAGTGCTTCTGAGAGCGTTTCTGGGCTTTTACTGGAAACTCTGTGTTGAGTGAATATCTGCACTAAGAATCACTTTTTGGACTCAGAAAGTGCATTTGAGAGTGTTTCAGCCTTCCAGTGAAAATTCTGTGTTGAGTGAATATTTGCAGTAGAATCAATTTTTGGACTCTGAAATGCATCTGAGAGCGTTTCTGGCCTTTTACTGGAAACTCTGTGTTGAGTGAATATCTGCACTAAGAATCACTTTTTGGACTCAGAAAGTGCATTTGAGAGCGTTTCTGGCCTTCCAGTGAAAATTCTGTGTTGAGTGAATATCTGCACTAAGAATCACTTTTTTGGACTCTGAAAGTGCTTCTGAGAGCGTTTCTGGCATTCCAGTGAAAAGTCTGTGTTGAGTGAATATTTGCACTAAGAATCACTTTTTTGGACTCTAAAAGTGCTTTAGAGAGCATTTCTGGCCTTCCAGTGGAAACTCTGTGTTGAGTGAATATCTGCACGAAGAATCACTGTTTTGGACTCAGAAAGTGCTTCTGAGAGCGTTTCTGGCCTTTTACTGGAAACTCTGTGTTTAGTGAATGTCTGTACTAACAATCACTTTTTTGGACTCTGAAAGTGCATTTGAGAGCATTTCTGGCCTTCCAGTGGAAACTCTGTGTTGAGTGAATATCTGCACTAAGAATCACTGTTTTGGACTTAGAAAGTGCTTCTGAGAGAGTTTCTGGAATTCTCCTGGACACTCTGTGCTGAGTTAATATCTGCAGTAAGAATCAATTTTTTGGACTCTAAAAGTGCATTTGAGAGCATTTCTGGCCCTTTACTGAAACTCTGTGTTGAGTGAATATCTGCACTAACAATCACTTTTTTGGACTCAGAAAGTGCATTTGAGAGCGTTTCTGGCATTCCAGTGAAAAGTCTGTGTTGAGTGAATATTTGCACTAAGAATCACTTTTTTGGACTCTAAAAGTGCTTTAGAGAGCATTTCTGGCCTTCCAGTGGAAACTCTGTGTTGAGTGAATATCTGCACTAACAATCACTTTTTTGGACTCAGAAAGTGTATTTGAGAGTTTCTGGCCTTTTACTGACAATCTTTGTTGAGTGAATATCTGCACTAAGAATCACTTTTTTGGACTCTGAAAGTGCTTCTGAGAGCGTTTCTGGCCTTCCAGTGAAAAGTCTGTGTTGAGGGAATATTTGCAGTAAGAATCAATTTTTTGCACTCTGAACATGCATTTGAGAGCGTTTCTGGCCTTTTACTGGAAAATCTGTGTGGAGTGAATATCTGCACTAAGAATCACTTTTTTGGACTCTAAAGTGCTTCTGAGAGCGTTTCTGGCCTTCCAGTGAAAAGTCTGTGTTGAGGGAATATTTGCAGTAAGAATCAATTTTTTGGACTCTGAAAATGCATTTGAAAGTGTTTCTGGCCTTTTACTGGAAACTCTGTGTTGAGTGAATATCTGCACTCAAAATCACTTTTTTGGACTCTGAAAGTGCATGAGAGCGCTTCTGGCCTTTTACTGGAAACACTGTGTTGAGTGAATATTTGCAGTAAGAATGAATTTTTTGGACTCTGAAAATGCATTTGAGAGCGGTTCTGGCCTTCCAGTGAAAATTCTGTGTTGAGCGAATATCTGCACCAAGAATCACTTTTTTGGACTCTGAAAATGCATTTGAGAGAGTTTCTGGCCTGTTACTGGAAACTCTGTGTTGAGTGAATATCTGCAGTAAGAATCAATTTTTTGGACTCTGTAAATGCATTTGAGAGCGATTCTGGCCCTTTACAGGAAACTCTGTGTTGAGTGAATATCTGCACTAAGAATCAATTTTTTGGACTCAGAAAGTGCTTCTGAGAGCGTTTCTGGCCTTTTACTGGAAACTCTGTGTTGAGTGAATATCTGCACTAAGAATCACTTTTGTGGACTCTGAAAGTGCTTCTGAGAGCGTTTTTGGCCTTCCAGTGAAAAGTCTGTGTTGAGTGAATATTTGCAGTAAGAATCAATTTTTGGGACTCTGAAAATGCATTTGAGAGCGATTCTGGCCCTTTACAGGAAACTCTGTGTTGAGTGAATATCTGCACTAAGAATCACTTTTTTGGACTCAGAAAGTGCTTCTGTGAGAGTTTCTGGGATTCTTCAGGAAACTCTGTGTTGAGTTAATATCTGCAGTAAGAATCAATTTTTTGGACTCTAAAAGTGCATTTGAGTGCATTTCTGCCCTTCCAGTGGAAACTCTCTGTTGAGTGAATATTTGCAGTAAGAATCAATTTTTTGGACTCTGAAAATGCATTTGAGAGCGTTTCTGGCCTTTTACTGGAAACTCTGTGTTGAGTGAATATTTGCACTAAGAATCACTTTTTTGGACTCTGAAAGTGCTTCTGAGAGCGTTTCTGGCCTTCCAGTGAAAAGTCTGTGTTGAGTGAATATTTGCAGTAAGAATCAATTTTTTGGACTCTAAAAGTGCTTCTGAGAGCGTTTCTGGCCTTTCAGTGGAAACTCTGTGTTGAGTGAATATCTGCAGTAAGAATGAATTTTTTGGACTCTGTAAATGCATTTGAGAGCGATTCTGGCCCTTTACAGGAAACTCTGTGTTGAGTGAATATCTGCACTAAGAATCAATTTTTTGGACTCAGAAAGTGCTTCTGAGAGCGTTTCTGGCCTTTTACTGCAAACTCTGTGTTGAGTGAATATCTGCACTAAGAATCACTTTTTTGGACACAGAAAGTGCATTTGAGAGAGTTTCTGGCCTTTTACTGGAAACTCTGTGTTGAGTGAATATTTGCAGTAAGAATCAATTTTTTGGACTCTGAAAATGCATTTGAGAGCGTTACTGGCCTTTTACTGGAAACTCTGTGTTGAGTTCATATCTGCACTAAGAATCACTTTTTTGGACTCAGAAAGTGCATTTGAGAGCGTTTCTGGCCGTCCAGTGGAAATTCTATGTTGAGTGAATATTTGCAGTAAGAATCAATTTTTTGGACTCTGAAAATGCATTTGAGAGCGATTCTGGCCCTTTACAGGAAACTCTGTGTTGAGTGAATATCTGCACTAAGAATCACTTTTTTGGACTCAGAAAGTGCTTCTGAGAGAGTTTCTGGCATTCTTCAGGAAACTCTGTGTTGAGTTAATATCTGCAGTAAGAATCAATTTTTTGGACTCTAAAAGTGCATTTGAGTGTATTTCTGGCCTTCCAGTGAAAATTCTGTGTTGAGTGAATATTTGCAGTAAGAATCAATTTTTTGGACTCAGAAAATGCATTTGAGAGCGATTCTGGCCTTTTACTGGAAACTCTGTGTTGAGTGAATATCTGCACTAAGAATCACTTTTTTGGACTCTAAAAGTGCTTCTGAGAGCGTTTCTGGCCTTTCAGTGGAAACTCTGTGTTGAGTGAATATCTGCAGTAAGAATGAATTTTTTGGACTCTGTAAATGCATTTGAGAGCGATTCTGGCCCTTTACAGGAAACTCTGTGTTGAGTGAATATCTGCACTAAGAATAAATTTTTAGGGCTCAGAAAGTGCTTCTGAGAGCGCTTCTGGCCTTTTACTGGAAACTCTGTGTTGAGTGAATATCTGCACTAAGAATCACTTTTTTGGACTCAGAAAATGCATTTGAGAGCGTTTCTGGGCTTCCAGTGAAAATTCTGTGTTGAGTGAATATCTGTTCTAAGAATCACTTTTTTGGACTCTGAAAGTGCTTCTGAGAGCGTTTCTGGCCTTCCAGTGAAAAGTCTGTGTTGAGTGAATATTTGCACTAAGAATCACTTTTTTGGACTCTAAAAGTGCTTTCGAGAGCATTTCTTGCCTTCCAGTGTAAACTCTGTGTTGAGTGAATATCTGCACTAAGAATCACTGTTTTGGACTTAGAAAGTGCTTCTGAGAGAGTTTCTGGCATTCTCCAGGAAACTCTGTGTTGAGTTAATATCTGCAGTAAGAATCACTTTTTTGTACTCAGAAAGTGCTTCTGAGAGCGTTTCTGGCCCTTTACAGGAAACTCTGTGTTGAGTGAATATCTGCACTAAGAATCACTTTTTTGGACTCAGAAAGTTCTTCTGAGAGCGTTTTCTGGCCTTTTACTGGAAACTCTGTGTTGAGTAAATATCTGCACTAAGAATCACTTTTTTGGACTCTGAAAGTGCTTCTGAGAGCGTTTCTGTTCTTCCAGTGCAAAGTCTGTGTTGAGTGAATATTTGCAGTAAGAATCAAATTTTGGACTCAGAAAGTGCTTCTGAGAGCGTTTCGGTCCTTCCAGTGCAAAGTCTGTGTTGAGTGAATATCTGCACTCACAATCACTTTTTTGGACTCTGAAAGTGCATTTGAGAGCGTTTCTGGCCTTTTACTGTAAACACTGTGTTGAGTGAATATCTGCACTAAGAATCACTTTTTTGTACTCAGAAACTGCTTCTGAGAGCGTTTCTGGCCTTTTACAGGAAACTCTGTGTTGAGTGAATATCTGCACTAACAATCACTTTTTTGGACTCCGAAAATGCATTTGAGAGCGTTTCTGGCCTTCCAGTGAAAAGTCTGTGTTGAGTGAATATTTGCAGTAAGAATCAATTTTTTGGACTCAGAAAGTGCTTCTGAGAGCGTTTCTAACCTTTTACTGGAAACTCTGTGTTGAGTGAATATCTGCACTAAGAATCACTTTTTTGGACTCCGAATATGCATTTGAGAGCGTTTCTGGCCTTCCAGTGAAAAGTCTGTGTTGAGTGAATATCTGCACTAAGAATCAATTTTTTGGACTCAGAAAGTGCATTTGAGAGCGTTTCTGGCCTTCCAGTGAAAATTCTGTGTTGAGTGAATATCTGCACTAAGAATCACTTTTTTGGACTCTGAAAGTGCTTCTGAGAGCGTTTCTGGCCTTCCAGTGAAAAGTCTGTGTTGAGTGAATATTTGCACTAAGAATCAATTTTTTGGACTCTGAAAGTGCATTTCAGAGCATTTCTGGCCTTCCTGTGGAAACTCTGTGTTGAGTGAATATCTGCACTAAGAATCACTGTTTTGGACTTAGAAAGTGCTTCTGAGAGAGTTTCTGGCATTCTCCAGGAAACTCTGTGTTGAGTTAATATCTGCAGTAAGAATCAATTTTTTAGACTCTAAAAGTGCATTTGAGAGCATTTCTGGACTTCCAGTGGAAACTCTCTGTTGAGTGAATATTTGCAGTAAGAATCAATTTTTTGGACTCTGAAAATGCTTTTGAGAGAGTTTCTGGCCTTTTACTGGAAACTCTGTGTTGAGTGAATATCTGCACTAAGAATCACTTTTTTGGACTCTGAAACTGCTTCTGAGAGCGTTTCTGGCATTCCAGTGAAAAGTCTGTGTTGAGTGAATATTTGCACTAAGAATCACTTTTTTGGACTCTAAAAGTGCTTTAGAGAGCATTTCTGACCTTCCAGTGGAAACTCTGTGTTGAGTGAATATCTGCACTAACAATCACTTTTTTGGACTCAGAAAGTGCATTTGAGAGCGTTTCTGGCCTTCCAGTGGATACTCTGTGTTGAGTGAATATCTGCACTAAGAATCACTTTTTTGTACTCAGAAAGTGCTTCTGAGAGCGTTTCTGGCCCTTTACAGGAAACTCTGTGTTGAGTGAATATCTGCACTAAGAATCACTTTTTTGGACTCAGAAAGTGCTTCTGAGAGCGTTTCTGGCCTTTTACTGGAAACTCTGTGTTGAGTAAATATCTGCACTAAGAATCACTTTTTTGGACTCTGAAAGTGCTTCTGAGAGCGTTTCTGTTCTTCCAGTGCAAAGTCTGTGTTGAGTGAATATTTGCAGTAAGAATCAAATTTTTGGACTCTGAAAGTGCATTTGAGTGCATTTCTGCCCTTCCAGTGGAAACTCTCTGTTGAGTGAATATCTGCACTAAGAATCACTTTTTTGGACTCAGACAGTGCTTCTGAGAGCGTTTCTGGCCTTTCAGTGAAAAGTCTGTGTTGAGTGAATATTTGCAGTAAGAATGAATTTTTTGGACTCTGAAAATGCCTTTGAGAGCGTTTCTGGCCCTGTACTGGAAACTCTGTGTAGAGTGAATATCTGCACTAAGAATCAATTTTTTGTACTCAGAAAGTGCTTCTGAGAGCGTTTCTGGCCTTTTACTGGAAACTCTGTGTTGAGTGAATATCTGCACTAAGAATCACTTTTTTGGACTCTGAAAGTGCATTTGAGAGCGTTTCTGGCCTTCCAGTGAAAATTCTGTGCTGAGTGAATATTTGCAGTAAGAATGAATTTTTTGGACTCTGAAAATGCCTTTGAGAGCGTTTCTGGCCCTGTACTGGAAACTCTGTGTAGAGTGAATATCTGCACTAAGAATCAATTTTTTGTACTCAGAAAGTGCTTCTGAGAGCGTTTCTGGCCTTTTACTGGAAACTCTGTGTTGAGTGAATATCTGCACTAAGAATCACTTTTTTGGACTCAGAAAGTGCATTTGAGAGCGTTTCTGGCCTTCCAGTGAAAATTCTGTGCTGAGTGAATATTTGCAGTAAGAATCACTTTTTTGGACTCTGAAAGTGCATTTGAGAGCATTTCTGGCCTTCCAGTGGAAACTCTGTGTTGAGTGAATATCTGCACTAAGAATCACTGTTTTGGACTTAGAAAGTGCTTCTGAGAGAGTTTCTGGCATTCTCCAGGAAACTCTGTGTTGAGTGAATATCTGCACTAAGAATCAGTGTTTTGGACTCAGAAAGTGCATCTGGAAGCGTTTCTGGCCCTTTACAGGAAACTCTGTGTTGAGTGAATATCTGCACTAAGAATCACTTTTTTGGACTCTGAAAGTGCTTCTGAGAGCGTTTCTGGCCTTTTACTGGAAACTCTGTGTTGAGTAAATATCTGCACTAAGAATCACTTTTTTGCACTCTGAAAGTGCTTCTGAGAGCGTTTCTGTTCTTCCAGTGCAAAGTCTGTGTTGAGTGAATATTTGCAGTAAGAATCAAATTTTTGGACTCTGAAAGTGCATTTGAGAGCGTTTCTGGCCTTTTACTGGAAACTCTGTGTTGAGTGAATATCTGCACTAAGAATCACTTTTTGGACTCTGAAAGTGCTTCTGAGAGCGTTTCTGGCCTTTCAGTGAAAAGTCTGTGTTGAGTGAATATTTGCAGTAAGAATGAATTTTTTGGACTCTGAAAATGCCTTTGAGAGCGTTTCTGGCCCTGTACTGGAAACTCTGTGTAGAGTGAATATCTGCACTAAGAATCACTTTTTTGTACTCAGAAAGTGCTTCTGAGAGCGTTTCTGGCCTTTTACTGGAAACTCTGTGTTGAGTGAATATCTGCACTAAGAATCACTTTTTTGGACTCTGAAAGTGCATTTGAGAGCGTTTCTGGCCTTCCAGTGAAAATTCTGTGCTGAGTGAATATTTGCAGTAAGAATCAATTTTTTGGACTCTGAAAATGCATTTGAGAGAGTTTCTGGCCTTCCAGTGAAAACTCTGTGTTGAGTGCATATCTGCACTAAGAATCACTTTTTTGGACTCTGAAAGTGCTTCTGAGAGCGTTTCTGGCCTTCCAGTGAAAATTCTGTGTTGAGTGAATATCTGCACTAAGAATCACTGTTTTGGACTTAGAAAGTGCTTCTGAGAGAGTTTCTGGCATTCTCCAGGAAACTCTGTGTTGAGTGAATATCTGCACGAAGAATCACTGTTTTGGACTCAGAAAGTGCTTCTGAGAGCGTTTCTGGCCCTTTACAGGAAACTCTGTGTTGAGTGAATATCTGCACTAAGAATCACTTTTTTGGACTCAGAAAGTGCTTCTGAGAGCGTTTCTGGCCTTTTACTGGAAACTCTGTGTTGAGTAAATATCTGCACTAAGAATCACTTTTTTGGACTCTGAAAGTGCTTCTGAGAGCGTTTCTGGCCTTTCAGTGAAAAGTCTGTGTTGAGTGAATATTTGCAGTAAGAATGAATTTTTTGGACTCTGAAAATGCCTTTGAGAGCGTTTCTGGCCCTGTACTGGAAACTCTGTGTAGAGTGAATATCTGCACTAAGAATCACTTTTTTGTACTCAGAAAGTGCTTCTGAGAGCGTTTCTGGCCTTTTACTGGAAACTCTGTGTTGAGTGAATATCTGCACTAAGAATCACTTTTTTGGACTCAGAAAGTGCATTTGAGAGCGTTTCTGGCCTTCCAGTGAAAATTCTGTGTTGAGTGAATATTTGCAGTAAGAATCAATTTTTTGGACTCTGAAAATGCATTTGAGAGAGTTTCTGGCCTTCCAGTGGAAACTCTGTGTTGAGTGCATATCTGCACTAAGAATCACTTTCTTGGACTCTGAAAGTGCTTCTGAGAGCGTTTCTGGCCTTCCAGTGAAAAGTCTGTGTTGAGTGAATATTTGCAGTAAGAATCAATTTTTTGGACTCTGAAAATGCATTTGAGAGCGATTCTGGCCCTTTACAGGAAACTCTGTGTTGAGTGAATATCTGCACTAAGAATCACTTTTTTGGACTCAGAAAGTGCTTCTGAGAGCGTTTCTGGCCTTTTACTGGAAACTCTGTGTTGAGTGAATATCTGCACTAAGAATCACTTTTTTGGACTCAGAAAGTGCATTTGAGAGTGTTTCTGGCCTTCCAGTGAAAATTCTGTGTTGAGTGAATATTTGCAGTAAGAATCACTTTTTTGGACTATGAAAGTGCTTCTGAGAGCGTTTCTGGCATTCCAGTGAAAAGTCTGTGTTGAGTGAATATTTGCACTAAGAATCACTTTTTTGGACTCAGAAAGTGCTTCTGAGAGCGTTTCTGGCCTTTTACTGGAAACTCTGTGTTTAGTGAATGTCTGTACTAACAATCACTTTTTTGGACTCTGAAAGTGCATTTGAGAGCATTTCTGGCCTTCCAGTGGAAACTCTGTGTTGAGTGAATATCTGCACTAAGAATCACTGTTTTGGACTTAGAAAGTGCTTCTGAGAGAGTTTCTGGAATTCTCCTGGACACTCTGTGCTGAGTAAATATCTGCAGTAAGAATCAATTTTTTGGACTCTAAAAGTGCATTTGAGAGCATTTCTGGCCTTCCAGTGAAAAGTCTGTGTTGAGTGAATATTTGCACTAAGAATCACTTTTTTGGACTCTAAAAGTGCTTTAGAGAGCATTTCTGGCCTTCCAGTGGAAACTCTGTGTTGAGTGAATATCTGCACTAACAATCACTTCTTTGGACTCAGAAAGTGCATTTGAGAGCGTTTCTGGCCTTCCAGTGAAAAGTCTGTGTTGAGTGAATATTTGCAGTAAGAATCAATTTTTTGGACTCTGAAAGTGCATTTGAGAGCGTTTCTGGCCTTTTACTGGAAACTCTGTGTTGAGTGAATATCTGCACTAAGAATCACTTTTTTGGACTCTGAAAGTGCTTCTGAGAGCGTTTCTGGCCTTTCAGTGAAAAGTCTGTGTTGAGTGAATATTTGCAGTAAGAATGAATTTTTTGGACTCTGAAAATGCCTTTGAGAGCGTTTCTGGCCCTGTACTGGAAACTCTGTGTAGAGTGAATATCTGCACTAAGAATCAATTTTTTGTACTCAGAAAGTGCTTCTGAGAGCGTTTCTGGCCTTTTACTGGAAACTCTGTGTTGAGTGAATATCTGCACTAAGAATCACTTTTTTGGACTCAGAAAGTGCATTTGAGAGCGTTTCTGGCCTTCCAGTGAAAATTCTGTGCTGAGTGAATATTTGCAGTAAGAATCAATTTTTTGGACTCTGAAAATGCATTTGAGAGCGATTCTGGCCCTTTACAGGAAACTCTGTGTTGAGTGAATATCTGCACGAAGAATCACTGTTTTGGGCTCAGAAAGTGCTTCTGAGAGCGTTTCTGGCCTTTTACTGGAAACTCTGTGTTTAGTGAATGTCTGTACTAACAATCACTTTTTTGGACTCTGAAAGTGCATTTGAGAGCATTTCTGGCCTTCCAGTGGAAACTCTGTGTTGAGTGAATATCTGCACTAAGAATCACTGTTTTGGACTTAGAAAGTGCTTCTGAGAGAGTTTCTGGCATTCTCCAGGAAACTCTGTGTTGAGTGAATATCTGCACTAAGAATCAGTGTTTTGGACTCAGAAAGTGCTTCTGAGAGCGTTTCTGGCCCTTTACAGGAAACTCTGTGTTGAGTGAATATCTGCACTAAGAATCACTTTTTTGGACTCTGAAAGTGCTTCTGAGAGCGTTTCTGGCCTTTTACTGGAAACTCTGTGTTGAGTAAATATCTGCACTAAGAATCACTTTTTTGGACTCTGAAAGTGCTTCTGAGAGCGTTTCTGTTCTTCCAGTGCAAAGTCTGTGTTGAGTGAATATTTGCAGTAAGAATCAAATTTTGGACTCTGAAAGTGCATTTGAGAGCGTTTCTGGCCTTTTACTGGAAACTCTGTGTTGAGTGAATATCTGCACTAAGAATCACTTTTTTGGACTCTGAAAGTGCTTCTGAGAGCGTTTCTGGCCTTTCAGTGAAAAGTCTGTGTTGAGTGAATATTTGCAGTAAGAATGAATTTTTTGGACTCTGAAAATGCCTTTGAGAGCGTTTCTGGCCCTGTACTGGAAACTCTGTGTAGAGTGAATATCTGCACTAAGAATCACTTTTTGTACTCAGAAAGTGCTTCTGAGAGCGTTTCTGGCCTTTTACTGGAAACTCTGTGTTGAGTGAATATCTGCACTAAGAATCACTTTTTTGGACTCAGAAAGTGCATTTGAGAGCGTTTCTGGCCTTCCAGTGAAAATTCTGTGCTGAGTGAATATTTGCAGTAAGAATCAATTTTTTGGACTCTGAAAATGCATTTGAGAGAGTTTCTGGCCTTCCAGTGGAAACTCTGTGTTGAGTGAATATCTGCACTAACAATCACTTTTTTGGACTCTGAAAGTGCTTCTGAGAGCGTTTCTGGCCTTCCGGTGAAAATTCAGTGTTGAGTGAATATCTGCACTAAGAATCACTTTTTTGGACTCTGAAGGTGCTTCTGAGAGCGTTTCTGGCCTTCCAGTGAAAAGTCTGTGTTGAGTGAATATTTGCAGTAAGAATCACTTTTTTGGACTCTAACAGTGGATTTGAGAGCATTTCTGGCCTTCCAGTGGAAACTCTCTGTTGAGTGAATATTTGCAGTAAGAATCAATTTTTTGGTCTCTGAAAATGCATTTGAGAGCGTTTCTGGCCTTTTACTGGAAACTCTGTGTTGAGTGAATATTTGCAGTAAGAATCAATTTTTTGGACTCTGAAAGTGCATTTGAGAGTGTTTCTGGCCTTTTACTGGAAACTCTGTGTTGAGTGAATGTTTGCAGTAAGAATCAATTTTTTGGACTCTGAAAAAATGCATTTGAGAAACTCTGTGTTGAGTGAATATCTGCACTGAATCCTTTTTTTACTGGAAAATCTGTGAATATTTGCAGTAAGAATCAATTTTTGACTCTGAATATCTGCTGGAAAATCTAAGAATCTAAGAATTTTTTTGGACTCTGAAAGTGCTTCTGAGAGCGTTTCTGGCCTTCCAGTTTAAAGTCTGTGTTGAATGAATATTTGCAGTAAGAATCAATTTTTTGGACTCTGAAAATGCATTTGAGAGCGTTTCTCGCCTTTTACTGGAAACTCTGTGTTGAGTGAATATCTGCACTAAGAATCACTTTTTTGGACTCTGAAAGTGCTTCTGAGAGCGTTTCTGGCCTTCCAGTGAAAAGTCTGTGTTGAGTGAATATTTGCAGTAAGAATCACTTTTTTGGACTCTAAAAGTGCCTTTGAGAGCATTTCTGGCCTTCCAGTGGAAACTCTCTGTTGAGTGAATATTTGCAGTAAGAATCAATTTTTTGGACTCTGAAAATGCATTTGAGAGAGTTTCTGGCCTTTTACTGGGAACTCTGTGTTGAGTGAATATCTGCACTAAGAATCACTTTTTTGGACTCTGAAAGTGCTTATGAGAGAGTTTCTGGCATTCTCCAGGAAACTCTGTGTTGAGTTAATATCTGCAGTAAGAATCAATTTTTTGGACTCTAAAAGTGCATTTGAGAGCATTTCTGGCCTTCCAGTGGAAACTCTCGGTTGAGTGAATATTTGCAGTAAGAATCAATTTTTTGGACTCTGAAAATGCATTTGAGAGCGTTTCTGGCCTTTTACTGGAAACTCTGTGTTGAGTGAATATCTGCACTAAGAATCACTTTTTTGGACTCTGAAAGTGTTTCAGAGAGCGTTTCTAGCCTTCCAGTGAAAAGTCTGTGTTGAGTGAATATTTGCAGTAAGAATCACTTTTTTGGACTCTAAAATTGCCTTTGAGAGCATTTCTGGCCTTCCAGTGGAAACTCTGTGTTGAGTGAATATCTGCACGAAGAATCACTGTTTTGGACTTAGAAAGTGCTTCTGAGAGAATTTCTGGCATTCTCCAGGAAACTCTGTGTAGAGTTAATATCTGCAGTAGGAATCAATTTTTTGGACTCTAAAAGTGCATTTGAGAGCATTTCTGGTCTTCCAGGGGAAACTCTCTGTTGAGTGAATATTTGCAGTAAGAATCAATTTTTTGGAAACTGAAAATGCATTCGAGAGAGTTTCTGGCCTTTTACTGGAAACTCTGTGTTGAGTGAATATTTGCAGTAAGAATCAATTTTTTGGACTCTGAAAATGCATTTGAGAGCGTTTCAGGCCTTTTACTGGAAACTCTGTGTTGAGTGAATATCTGCACTAAGAATCACTTTTTTGGACTCTGAAAGTGCATTTGAGAGCGTTTCTGGCCTTTTACTGGAAACTCTGTGTTGAGTGAATATTTGCAGTAAGAATCAATTTTTTGGACTCTGAAAATGCATTTGAGAGCGTTTCTCGCCTTTTACTGGAAAATCTGTGTTGAGTGAATATCTGCACTGAATCACTTTTTTGGACTCTGAAAGTGCATTTGAGAGTGTTTCTGGCCTTTTACTGGAAACTCTGTGTTGAGTGAATATTTGCAGTAAGAATCAATTTTTTGGACTCTGAAAATGCATTTGAGAGCGTTTCTGGCCTTCTAGTGGAAATTCTGTGTTGAGTGAATATTTGCAGTAAGAATCACTTTTTTGGACTCTAAAAGTGGATTTGAGAGCATTTCTGGCCTTCCAGTGGAAACTCTCTGTTGAGTGAATATTTGCAGTAAGAATCAATTTTTTGGTCTCTGAAAATGCATTTGAGAGCGTTTCTGGCCTTTTACTGGAAACTCTGTGTTGAGTTAATATCTGCACTAAGAATCACTTTTTTGGACTCAGAAAGTGCATTTGAGAGCGTTTCTGGCCTTCCAGTGAAAATTCTGTGTTGAGTGAATATTTGCAGTAAGAATCAATTTTTTGGACTCTGAAAATGCATTTGAGAGCGTTTCTGGCCTTTTAAGGAAAATCTGTGTTGAGTGAATATCTGCACTAAGAATCATTTTTTTGGACTCTGAAAGTGCTTCTGAGAGCGTTTCTGGCCTTCCAGTTTAAAGTCTGTGTTGAATGAATATTTGCAGTAAGAATCAATTTTTTGGACTCTGAAAATGCATTTGAGAGCATTTCTGGCCTTTTACTGGAAACTCTGTGTTGAGTGAATATCTGCACTAAGAATCACTTTTTTGGACTCCGGAAGTGCTTCTGAGAGCGTTTCTGGCCTTCCAGTTTAAAGTCTGTGTTGAATGAATATTTGCAGTAAGAATCAATTTTTTGGACTCTGAAAAAGCATTTGAGAGCGATTGTGGCCCTTTACAGGAAACTCTGTGTTGAGTGAATATCTGCACTAAGAATCACTTTTATGGACTCTGAAGGTGCTTCTGAGAGCGTTTCTGGCCTTCCAGTGAAAAGTCTGTGTTGAGTGAATATTTGCAGTAAGAATCACTTTTTTGGACTCTAAAAGTGGATTTGAGAGCATTTCTGGCCTTCCAGTGGAAACTCTCTGTTGAGTGAATATTTGCAGTAAGAATCAATTTTTTGGTCTCTGAAAATGCATTTGAGAGCGTTTCTGGCCTTTTACTGGAAACTCTGTGTTGAGTTAATATCTGCACTAAGAATCACTTTTTTGGACTCAGAAAGTGCATTTGAGAGCGTTTCTGGCCTTCCAGTGAAAATTCTGTGTTGAGTGAATATTTGCAGTAAGAATCAATTTTTTGGACTCTGAAAATGCATTTGAGAGCGTTTCTGGCCTTTTACTGGAAAATCTGTGTTGAGTGAATATCTGCACTAAGAATCATTTTTTTGGACTCTGAAAGTGCTTCTGAGAGCGTTTCTGGCCTTCCAGTTTAAAGTCTGTGTTGAATGAATATTTGCAGTAAGAATCAATTTTTTGGACTCTGAAAATGCATTTGAGAGCGTTTCTGGCCTTTTACTGGAAACTCTGTGTTGAGTGAATATCTGCACTAAGAATCACTTTTTTGGACTCCGGAAGTGCTTCTGAGAGCGTTTCTGGCCTTTTACTGGAAACTCTGTGTTGAGTGAATATCTGCACTAAGAATCACATTTTTGGACTCTGAAAGTGCTTCAGAGAGCGTTTCTAGCCTTCCAGAGAAAAGTCTGTGTTGAGTGAATATTTGCAGTAAGAATCACTTTTTTGGACTCTAAAGGTGCCTTTGAGAGCATTTCTGGTCCTGCAGTGGAAACTCTGTGTTGAGTGAATATCTGCACGAAGAATCACTGTTTTGGACTCAGAAAGTGCTTCTGAGAGCGTTTCTGGCCTTCCAGTGGAAACTCTCTGTAAGTGAATATCTGTACTAACAATCACTTTTTTGGACTCAGAAAGCGCATTTGAGAGCGTTTCTGGCCTTCCAGTGAAAAGTCTGTGTTGAGTGAATATTTGCAGTAAGAATCAATGTTTTGGACTCTGGAAATGCATTTGAGAGCGTTTCTGGCCTTTTACTGGAAACTCTGTGTTGAGTGAATATCTCTACTAACAATCACTTTTTTTGACTCTGAAAGTGCATTTGAGAGCATTTCTGGCCTTCCAGTGGAAACTCTGTGTTGAGTGAATATTTGCAGTAAGAATCACTGTTTTGGACTCAGAAAGTGCTTTTGAGAGCGTTTCTGGCCTTCCAGTGAAAAGTCTGTGTTGAGTGAATATGTGCAGTAAGAATCAATTTTTTGGACTCTGAAAATGCATTTGAGAGCATTTCTGGCCTTTTACTGGAAACTCTCTGTTGAGTGAATATCTGCACGAAGAATCACTTTTTGGACTCTGAAAGTGCTTCAGAGAGCGTTTCTAGCCTTCCAGTGAAAAGTCTGTGTTGAGTGAATATTTGCAGTAAGAATCACTTTTTGGACTCTGAAATTGCATTTGAGAGCATTTCTGGCCTTTTACTGGAAACTCTCTGTTGAGTGAATATCTGCACGAAGAATCACTGTTTTGGACTTAGAAAGTGCTTCTGAGAGAATTTCTGGCATTCTCCAGGAAACTCTGTGTAGAGTTAATATCTGCAGTAGGAATCAATTTTTTGGACTCTAAAAGTGCATTTGAGAGCATTTCTGGTCTTCCAGGGGAAACTCTCTGTTGAGTGAATATTTGCAGTAAGAATCAATTTTTTTGAAACTGAAAATGCATTCGAGAGAGTTTCTGGCCTTTTACTGGAAACTCTGTGTTGAGTGAATATTTGCAGTAAGAATCAATTTTTTGGACTCTGAAAATGCATTTGAGAGCGTTTCAGGCCTTTTACTGGAAACTCTGTGTTGAGTGAATATCTGCACTAAGAATCACTTTTTTGGACTCTGAAAGTGCATTTGAGAGCGTTTCTGGCCTTTTACTGGAAACTCTGTGTTGAGTGAATATTTGCAGTAAGAATCAATTTTTTGGACTCTGAAAATGCATTTGAGAGCGTTTCTCGCCTTTTACTGGAAAATCTGTGTTGAGTGAATATCTGCACTGAATCACTTTTTTGGACTCTGAAAGTGCATTTGAGAGTGTTTCTGGCCTTTTACTGGAAACTCTGTGTTGAGTGAATATCTGCACTAAGAATCACTTTTTTGGACTCAGAAAGTGCTTCTGAGAGCGTTTCTGGGCTTTTACTGGAAACTCTGTGTTGAGTGAATATCTGCACTAAGAATCACTTTTTTGGACTCAGAAAGTGCATTTGAGAGTGTTTCTGGCCTTCCAGTGAAAATTCTGTGTTGAGTGAATATTTGCAGTAAGAATCAATTTTTTGGACTCTGAAAATGCATCTGAGAGCGTTTCTGGCCTTTTACTGGAAACTCTGTGTTGAGTGAATATCTGCACTAAGAATCACTTTTTTGGACTCAGAAAGTGCATTTGAGAGCGTTTCTGGCCTTCCAGTGAAAATTCTGTGTTGAGTGAATATCTGCACTAAGAATCACTTTTTTGGACTCTGAAAGTGCTTCTGAGAGCGTTTCTGGCATTCCAGTGAAAAGTCTGTGTTGAGTGAATATTTGCACTAAGAATCACTTTTTTGGACTCTAAAAGTGCTTTAGAGAGCATTTCTGGCCTTCCAGTGGAAACTCTGTGTTGAGTGAATATCTGCACGAAGAATCACTGTTTTGGACTCAGAAAGTGCTTCTGAGAGCGTTTCTGGCCTTTTACTGGAAACTCTGTGTTTAGTGAATGTCTGTACTAACAATCACTTTTTTGGACTCTGAAAGTGCATTTGAGAGCATTTCTGGCCTTCCAGTGGAAACTCTGTGTTGAGTGAATATCTGCACTAAGAATCACTGTTTTGGACTTAGAAAGTGCTTCTGAGAGAGTTTCTGGAATTCTCCTGGACACTCTGTGCTGAGTTAATATCTGCAGTAAGAATCAATTTTTTGGACTCTAAAAGTGCATTTGAGAGCATTTCTGGCCCTTTACTGGAAACTCTGTGTTGAGTGAATATCTGCACTAACAATCACTTTTTTGGACTCAGAAAGTGCATTTGAGAGCGTTTCTGGCATTCCAGTGAAAAGTCTGTGTTGAGTGAATATTTGCACTAAGAATCACTTTTTTGGACTCTAAAAGTGCTTTAGAGAGCATTTCTGGCCTTCCAGTGGAAACTCTGTGTTGAGTGAATATCTGCACTAACAATCACTTTTTTGGACTCAGAAAGTGTATTTGAGAGCGTTTCTGGCCTTTTACTGGACAATCTTTGTTGAGTGAATATCTGCACTAAGAATCACTTTTTTGGACTCTGAAAGTGCTTCTGAGAGCGTTTCTGGCCTTCCAGTGAAAAGTCTGTGTTGAGGGAATATTTGCAGTAAGAATCAATTTTTTGCACTCTGAACATGCATTTGAGAGCGTTTCTGGCCTTTTACTGGAAAATCTGTGTGGAGTGAATATCTGCACTAAGAATCACTTTTTTGGACTCTAAAGTGCTTCTGAGAGCGTTTCTGGCCTTCCAGTGAAAAGTCTGTGTTGAGGGAATATTTGCAGTAAGAATCAATTTTTTGGACTCTGAAAATGCATTTGAAAGTGTTTCTGGCCTTTTACTGGAAACTCTGTGTTGAGTGAATATCTGCACTCAAAATCACTTTTTTGGACTCTGAAAGTGCATGAGAGCGCTTCTGGCCTTTTACTGGAAACACTGTGTTGAGTGAATATTTGCAGTAAGAATGAATTTTTTGGACTCTGAAAATGCATTTGAGAGCGGTTCTGGCCTTCCAGTGAAAATTCTGTGTTGAGCGAATATCTGCACCAAGAATCACTTTTTTGGACTCTGAAAGTGCTTCTGAGAGCGTTTCTGGCCTTCCAGGGAAAAGTCTGTGTTGAGTGAATATTTGCAGTAAGAATCAATTTTTTGGACTCTGAAAAAGCATTTGAGAGCGATTGTGGCCCTTTACAGGAAACTCTGTGTTGAGTGAATATCTGCACTAAGAATCACTTTTTGGACTCAGAAAGTGCTTCTGAGAGCGTTTCTGGCCTTTTACTGGAAACTCTGTGTTGAGTGAATATCTGTACTAACAATCACTTTTTGGACTCTGAAAGTGCTTTTGAGAGCGTTTCTGGCCTTCCAGTGGAAACTCTGTGTTGAGTGAATATCTGCACTAAGAATCACTTTTGGACTTAGAAAGTGCTTCTGAGAGAGTTTCTGGCCTTCAGTGAAAAGTCTGTGTTGAGTGAATATTTGCAGTAAGAATCACTTTTTGGACTCTAAAAGTGCATTTGAGAGCATTTCTGTCCTTCCAGTGGAAAGTCTGTGTTGAGTGAATATTTGCACTAAGAATCACTTTTTGGACTCTGAAAGTGCATTTGAGAGCATTTCTGGCCTTTTAGTGGAAACTCTGTGTTGAGTGAATATCTGCACTAACAATCACTTTTTGGACTCTGAAAGTGCATTTGAGAGTGTTTCTGGCCTTCCAGTGAAAAGTCTGTGTTGAGTGAATATTTGCAGTAAGAATCAATTTTTGGACTCTGAAAGTGCATTTGAGAGCGTTTCTGGCCTTCTACTGGAAACTCTGTGTTGAGTGAATATCTGCACTAAGAATCACTTTTTGGACTCTGAAAGTGCATTTGAGAGCGTTTCTGGCCTTTCAGTGAAAAGTCTGTGTTGAGTGAATATTTGCAGTAAGAATCAATTTTTGGACTCTGAAAATGCATTTGAGAGCGTTTCTGGCCTTTACTGGAAACTCTGTGTTGAGTGAATATCTGCACTAAGAATCACTTTTTTGGACTCAGAAAGTGCTTCTGAGAGCGTTTCTGGCCTTCCAGTGGAAAGTCTGTGTTGAATGAATATTTGCAGTAAGAATCAATTTTTTGGACTCTGAAAGTGCATTTGAGAGCGTTTCTGGCCTTCCACTGAAAACTCTGTGTTGAGTGAATATCTGCACTAAGAATCAATTTTTGGACTCTGAAAATGCATTTGAGAGCGTTTCTGGCCTTTCACAGAAAAGTCTGTGTTGAGTGAATATTTGCAGTAAGAATCACTTTTTGGACTCAGAAAGTGCCTTTGAGAGCATTTCTGGCCTTTTACTGGAAACTCTGTGTTTAGTGAATATCTGTACTAAGAATCAATTTTTGGACTCTGAAAAATGCATTTGAGAGAGTTTCTGGCCTTCCAGTGGAAACTCTGTGTTGAGTGAATATCTGCACTAAGAATCACTGTTTTGGACTTAGAAAGTGCTTCTGAGAGAGTTTCTGGCATTCTCCAGGAAACTCTGTGTTGAGTGAATATCTGCAGTAAGAATCAGTTTTTTGGACTCAGAAAGTGCATTTGAGAGCATTTCTGGCCTTCCACAGGAAACTCTGTGTTGAGTGAATATCTGCAGTAAGAATCAATTTTTGGACTCTGAAAATGCTTTTGAGAACGTTTCTGGCCTTTTACTGGAAAATCTGTGTTGAGTGAATATCTGCACTAAGAATCACTTTTTGGACTCTGAAAGTGCTTCTGAGAGCGTTTCTGTTCTTCCAGTGAAAAGTCTGTGTTGAGTGAATATTTGCAGTAAGAATCACTTTTTGGACTCTAAAAGTGCATTTGAGAGCATTTCTGGCCTTCCACTGGAAACTCTGTGTTGAGTGAATATCTGCACTAAGAATCACTGTTTTGGACTCTGAAAGTGCTTCTGAGAGAATTTCTGGCATTCTCAGGAAACTCTGTGTTGAGTGAATATTTGCAGTAAGAATCAATTTTTGGACTCTGAAAGTGCATTTGAGAGCATTTCTGGTCTTTTACTGGAAACTCTGTGTTGAGTGAATATTTGCACTAAGAATCATTTTTGGAAACTGAAAATGCTTCTGAGAGAGTTTCTGGCCTTTTACTGGAAACTCTGTGTTGAGTGAATATTTGCAGTAAGAATCAATTTTTGGACTCTGAAAATGCATTTGAGAGCGTTTCTGGCCTTTTACTGGAAACTCTGTGTTGAGTGAATATCTGCACTAAGAATCATTTTTGGACTCTGAAAGTGCTTTTGAGAGCGTTTCTGGCCTTCCAGTGAAAAGTCTGTGTTGAGTGAATATTTGCAGTAAGAATCAATTTTTTGGACTCTGAAAATGCATTTGAGAGCGTTTCTGGCCTTTTACTGGAAACTCTGTGTTGAGTGAATATCTGCACTAAGAATCACTTTTTTGGACTCTGAAAGTGCTTCTGAGAGCGTTTCTGGCCTTCCAGTGAAAATTCTGTGTTGAGTGAATATCTGCACTAAGAATCACTTTTTGGACTCTAAAGGTGCTTTTGAGAGCGTTTCTGGCCTTCCAGTGAAAAGTCTGTGTTGAGTGAATATTTGCAGTAAGAATCAATTTTTGGACTCTGAAAATGGATTTGAGAGCATTTCTGGCCTTCCAGTGGAAACTCTCTGTTGAGTGAATATTTGCAGTAAGAATCAATTTTTGGTCTCTGAAAATGCATTTGAGAGCGTTTCTGGCCTTTTACTGAAAACTCTGTGTTGAGTTGAATATTTGCACTAAGAATCACTTTTTGGACTCTGAAAATGCATTTGAGAGCGTTTCTGGCCTTCCAGTGAAAACTCTGTGTTGAGTGAATATTTGCAGTAAGAATCAATTTTTGGACTCTGAAAATGCATTTGAGAGCGTTTCTGGCCTTTTACTGGAAACTCTGTGTTGAGTGAATATTTGCACTAAGAATCACTTTTTGGACTCTGAAAGTGCATTTGAGAGCGTTTCTGGCCTTTTACTGGAAACTCTGTGTTGAGTGAATATCTGCACTAAGAATCATTTTTTTTGGACTCTGAAAGTGCTTCAGAGAGCGTTTCTGGCCTTCCAGTTTAAAGTCTGTGTTGAATGAATATTTGCAGTAAGAATCAATTTTTGGACTCTGAAAATGCATTTGAGAGCATTTCTGGTCCTTTTACTGGAAACTCTGTGTTGAGTGAATATCTGCACTAAGAATCACTTTTTGGACTCTGAAAGTGCTTCTGAGAGCGTTTCTGGCCTTCCAGTGGAAAGTCTGTGTTGAGTGAATATTTGCAGTAAGAATCACTTTTTGGACTCTGAAAGTGCATTTGAGAGCGTTTCTGGCCTTCCAGTGAAAAGTCTGTGTTGAGTGAATATTTGCAGTAAGAATCAATTTTTGGACTCTGAAAATGCATTTGAGAGAGTTTCTGGCCTTTTACTGGAAACTCTGTGTTGAGTGAATATCTGCACTAAGAATCACTTTTTGGACTCTGAAAGTGCTTTTGAGAGCATTTCTGGCCTTCCAGTGGAAACTCTGTGTTGAGTGAATATTTGCAGTAAGAATCAATTTTTGGACTCAGAAAGTGCATTTGAGAGCATTTCTGGCCTTCCAGTGAAAACTCTGTGTTGAGTGAATATTTGCAGTAAGAATCAATTTTTGGACTCTGAAAATGCATTTGAGAGCGTTTCTGGCCTTTTACTGGAAACTCTGTGTTGAGTGAATATCTGCACTAAGAATCACTTTTTGGACTCTGAAAGTGTTTCAGAGAGCGTTTCTAGCCTTCCAGTGAAAAGTCTGTGTTGAGTGAATATTTGCAGTAAGAATCACTTTTTGGACTCTAAAATTGCCTTTGAGAGCATTTCTGGCCTTCCAGTGGAAACTCTCTGTTGAGTGAATATCTGCACGAAGAATCACTGTTTTGGACTTAGAAAGTGCTTCTGAGAGAATTTCTGGCATTCTCCAGGAAACTCTGTGTAGAGTTAATATCTGCAGTAGGAATCAATTTTTGGACTCTAAAAGTGCATTTGAGAGCATTTCTGGTCTTCAGGGAAACTCTCTGTTGAGTGAATATTTGCAGTAAGAATCAATTTTTGGAAACTGAAAATGCATTTGAGAGAGTTTCTGGCCTTTTACTGGAAACTCTGTGTTGAGTGAATATTTGCAGTAAGAATCAATTTTTTGGACTCTGAAAATGCATTTGAGAGCGTTTCAGGCCTTTTACTGGAAACTCTGTGTTGAGTGAATATCTGCACTAAGAATCACTTTTTTGGACTCTGAAAGTGCATTTGAGAGCGTTTCTGGCCTTTTAGTGGAAACTCTGTGTTGAGTGAATATTTGCATTAAGAATCAATTTTTGGACTCTGAAAATGCATTTGAGAGCGTTTCTGGCCTTTTACTGGAAAATCTGTGAATATCTGAGACTCTGAATATCTGAAACTCTGTGTTGAGTGAAATCAGTAAGAATCAATTTTTGGACTCTGAAAATGCATTTGAGAGTGTTTCTGGCCTTTTACTGGAAACTCTGTGTTGAGTGAATATCTGCACTAAGAATCACTTTTTGGACTCTGAAAGTGCATTTGAGAGCATTTCTGGCCTTCAGTGAAAATTCTGTGTTGAGTGAATATTTGCAGTAAGAATCAATTTTTGGACTCTGAAAATGCATTTGAGAGCGTTTCTGGCCTTTTACTGGAAAATCTGTGTTGAGTGAATATCTGCACTAAGAATCATTTTTTTGGACTCTGAAAGTGCTTCTGAGAGCGTTTCTGGCCTTCCAGTTTAAAGTCTGTGTTGAGTGAATATTTGCAGTAAGAATCAATTTTTTGGACTCTGAAAATGCATTTGAGAGCGTTTCTCGCCTTTTACTGGAAAATCTGTGTTGAGTGAATATCTGCACTGAATCACTTTTTTGGACTCTGAAAGTGCATTTGAGAGTGTTTCTGGCCTTTTACTGGAAACTCTGTGTTGAGTGAATATTTGCAGTAAGAATCAATTTTTTGGACTCTGAAAATGCATTTGAGAGCGTTTCTGGCCTTCTAGTGGAAACTCTGTGTTGAGTGAATATCTGCACTGAATCACTTTTTTGGACTCTGAAAGTGCATTTGAGAGCGTTTCTGGCCTTTTACTGGAAACTCTGTGTTGAGTGAATATTTGCAGTAAGAATCAATTTTTTGCACTCTGAAAATGCATTTGAGAACGTTTCTGGACTTTTACTGGAAAATCTGTGTTGAGTGAATATCTGCACTAAGAATCACTTTTTTGGACTCTGAAAGTGCATTTGAGAGCGTTTCTGGCCTTCCAGTGAAAATTCTGTGTTGAGTGAATATTTGCAGTAAGAATCACTTTTTTGGACTCAGAAAGTGCATTTGAGAGCGTTTCTGGCCTTCCAGTGAAAATTCTGTGTTGAGTGAATATTTGCAGTAAGAATCACTTTTTTGGACTCAGAAAGTGCATTTGAGAGCGTTTCTGGCCTTCCAGTGAAAATTCTGTGTTGAGTGAATATCTGCACTAAGAATCACTTTTTGGACTCTGAAAGAGCATTTGAGAGCGTTTCTGGCCTTCCAGTGAAAAGTCTGTGTTGAGTGAATATTTGCAGTAAGAATCAATTTTTGGACTCTGAAAATGCATTTGAGAGCGTTTCTGGCCTTTTACTGGAAACTCTGTGTTGAGTGAATATCTGCACTAAGAATCACTTTTTGGACTTAGAAAGTGCTTTTGAGAGAATTTCTGGCCTTCCAGTGAAACTCTGTGTTGAGTGAATATTTGCAGTAAGAATCAATTTTTGGACTCTGAAAGTGCATTTGAGAGCATTTCTGGTCTTCCACTGGAAAGTCTCTGTTGAGTGAATATTTGCAGTAAGAATCAATTTTTGGACTCTGAAAATGCATTTGAGAGCGTTTCTGGCCTTTTACTGGAAACTCTGTGTTGAGTGAATATCTGCACTAAGAATCACTTTTTTGGACTCTGAGAGTGCTTCTGAGAGCGTTTCTGGCCTTTTACTGGAAACTCTGTGTTGAGTGAATATCTGCACTAAGAATCAATTTTTGGACTCTGAAAGTGCATTTGAGAGCATTTCTGGCCTTTTACTGGAAACTCTGTGTTGAGTGAATATTTGCAGTAAGAATCATTTTTGGACTCTGAAAATGCATTTGAGAGCGTTTCTGGCCTTTTTACTGAAACTCTGTGTTGAGTGAATATCTGCACTAAGAATCACTTTTTGGACTCTGAAAGTGCATTTGAGAGCGTTTCTGGCCTTTTACTGGAAACTCTGTGTTGAGTGAATATTTGCAGTAAGGATCACTTTTTTGGACTCAGAAAGTGCATTTGAGAGCGTTTCTGGCCTTCCAGTGAAAATTCTGTGTTGAGTGAATATCTGCACTAAGAATCACTGTTTTGGACTCTGATAATGCATTTGAGAGTGTTTCTGGCCTTTTACTGGAAACTCTGTGTTGAGTGAATATTTGCAGTAAGAATCAATTTTTTGGACTCTGTTAATGTATTTGAGAGCCTTTCTGGCCTTTTACTGGAAACTCTGTGTTGAGTGAATATCTGCACTAAGAATCACTTTTTTGGACTCTAAAAGTGCCTTTGAGAGCGTTTCTGGCCTTTTACTGGAAACTCTCTGTTGAGTGAATATTTCCAGTAAGAATCAATTTTTTGGACTCTGAAAATGCATTTGAGAGCGTTTCTGGCCTTTTACTGGAAACTCTGTGTTGAGTGAATATCTGCAGTAAGAATGAATTTTTTGGACTCTGTAAATGCATTTGAGAGCGTTTCTGGCCTTTTACTGGAAACTCTGTGTTGAGTGAATATTTGCACTAAGAATCAATTTTTTGGACTCTGAAAATGCATTTGAGAGCGTTTCTGGCCTTTTACTGGAAACTCTGTGTTGAGTGAATATCTGCACTAAGAATCACTTTTTTGGACTCTGAAAGTGCTTCTGAGAGCTTTTCTGGCCTTCCAGTGGAAATTCTGTGTTGAGTGAATATCTGCACTAAGAATCACTTTTTTGGACTCTGAAAGTGCATTTGAGAGCGTTTCTGGCCTTTTACTGGAAACTCTCTGTTGAGTGAATATTTGCAGTAAGAATCAATTTTTTGGACTCTGAAAATGCATTTGAGAGCGTTTCTGGCCTTTTACTGGAAACTCTGTGTTGAGTGAATATCTGCACTAAGAATCACTTTTTGGACTCAGAAAGTGCTTCTTGAGAGCGCCTTTTCTGGCCTTCCAGTGAAAATCTGTGTTAAGAATGAATATTTGCAGTAAGAATCAATTTTTTGGAAAGGAAACTCTGTGTTGAGTGAATATCTGCACTAAGAATCACTTTTTTGGACTCCTTAAGTGCTTCTGAGAGCGTTTCTGGCTTTTACTGGAAACTCTGTGTTGAGTGAATATCTGCACTAACAATCACTTTTTTGGACTCTGAAAGTGCTTCTGAGAGCGTTTCTGGCCTTCCAGAGAAAATTCTGTGTTGAGTGAATATCTGCACTAAGAATCACTTTTTTGGACTCTGAAGGTGCTTCTGAGAGCTATTCTGGCCTTCCAGTGAAAAGTCTGTGTTGAGTGAATATTTGCAGTAAGAATGACTTTTTTGGACTCTAAAAGTGCCTTTGAGAGCATTTCTGGCCCTCCAGTGGACACTCTGTGTTGAGTGAATATCTGCACTAAGAATCACTGTTTTGGACTCAGAAAGTGCTTCTGAGAGCGTTTCTGGCCTTCCAGTGGAAACTCTCTGTTGAGTGAATGTCTGCACTAAGAATCACTTTTTGGACTCTGAAAGTGCATTTGAGAGCATTTCTGGCCTTCCAGTGGAAACTCTGTGTTGAGTGAATATCTGCACGAAGAATCACTGTTTTGGACTTAGAAAGTGCTTCTGAGAGAATTTCTGGCATTCTCCAGGAAACTCTGTGTAGAGTTAATATCTGCAGTAGGAATCAGTTTTTTGGACTCTAAAAGTGCATTTGAGAGCATTTCTGGTCTTCCAGGGGAAACTCTCTGTTGAGTGAATATTTGCAGTAAGAATCAATTTTTTGGAAACTGAAAATGCATTTGAGAGAGTTTCTGGCCTTTTACTGGAAACTCTGTGTTGAGTGAATATCTGCACTAAGAATCACTTTTTTGGACACTGAAAGTGCTTCTGAGAGCGTTTCTGGCCTTCCAGTGAAAAGTCTGTGTTGAGTGAATATTTGCAGTAAGAATCACTTTTTTGGACTCTGAAAATGCATTTGAGAGCGTTTCTGGCCTTTTACTGGAAAATCTGTGTTGAGTGAATATCTGCACTAAGAATCACTTTTTTAGACTCAGAAAGTGCATTTGAGAGCATTTCTGGCCTTCCAGTGAAAATTCTGTGTTGAGTGAATATTTGCAGTAAGAATCAATTTTTTGGACTCTGAAAAAGCATTTGAGAGCGTTTCTGGCCTTTTACTGGAAACTCTGTGTTGAGTGAATATTTGCAGTAAGAATCACTGTTTTGGACTCAGAAAGTGCTTTTGAGAGCGTTTCTGGCCTTCCAGTGAAAATTCTGTGTTGAGTGAATATTTGCACTAAGAATCACTTTTTTAGACTCAGAAAGTGCATTTGAGAGCGTTTCTGGCCTTCCAGTGAAAATTCTGTGTTGAGTGAATATCTGCAGTAAGAATCACTTTTTTGGACTCAGAAAGTGCATTTGAGAGCGTTTCTGGCCTTCCAGTGAAAATTCTGTGTTGAGTGAATATTTGCAGTAAGAATCACTTTTTTGGACTCAGAAAGTGCATTGGAGAGCGTTTCTGGCCTTCCAGTGAAAATTCTGTGTTGAGTGAATATCTGCACTAAGAATCACTTTTTTGGACTCTGAAAGAGCTTCTAAGAGCGTTTCTGGCCTTCCAGTGAAAAGTCTGTGTTGAGTGAATATTTGCAGTAAGAATCATTTTTTTGGACTCTGAAAGTGCTTCTGAGAGCGTTTCTGGCATTTTACTGGAAACTCTGTGTTGAGTGAATATCTGCACTAAGAATCACTTTTTTGGACTCCGGAAGTGCTTCTGAGAGCGTTTCTGGCCTTTACTGGAAACTCTGTGTTGAGTGAATATCTGCACTAACAATCACTTTTTTGGACTCTGAAAGTGCTTCTGAGAGCGTTTCTGGCCTTTTACTGGAATCTCTGTGTTGAGTGAATATCTGCACTAACAATCACTTTTTTGGACTTGAAAGTGCTTCTGAGAGCGTTTCTGGCCTTCCAGTGAAAAGTCTGTGTTGAGTGAATATTTGCAGTAAGAATCAATTTTTTGGACTCTAAAAGTGCCTTTGAGAGCATTTCTGGCCTTCCAGTGGAAACTCTCTGTTGAGTGAATATTTGCAGTAAGAATCAATTTTTTGGACTCTGAAAATAAATTTGAGAGAGTTTCTGGCCTTTTACTGGGAACTCTGTGTTGAGTGAATATCTGCACTAAGAATCACTTTTTTGGACTCTGAAAGTGCTTATGAGAGAGTTTCTGGCATTCTCCAGGAAACTCTGTGTTGAGTTAATATCTGCAGTAAGAATCAATTTTTTGGACTCTAAAAGTGCATTTGAGAGCATTTCTGGCCTTCCAGTGGAAACTCTCTGTTGAGTGAATATTTGCAGTAAGAATCAATTTTTTGCACTCTGAAAATGCATTCGAGAGCGTTTCTGGCCTATTACTGGAAACTCTGTGTTGAGTGAATATCTGTACTAACAATCACTTTTTTCGACTCTTAAAGTGCATTTGAGAGCATTTCTGGCCTTCCAGTGGAAACTCTCTGTTGAGTGAATATTTGCAGTAAGAATCAATTTTTTGGACTCTAAAAGTGCTTCTGAGAGCGTTTCTGGCCTTTCAGTGGAAACTCTGTGTTGAGTGAATATCTGCAGTAAGAATGAATTTTTTGCACTCTGTAAATGCATTTGAGAGCGATTCTGGCCCTTTACAGGAAACTCTGTGTTGAGTGAATATCTGCACTAAGAATCAATTTTTTGGACTCAGAAAGTGCTTCTGAGAGCGTTTCTGGCCTTTTACTGCAAACTCTGTGTTGAGTGAATATCTGCACTAAGAATCACTTTTTTGGACACAGAAAGTGCATTTGAGAGAGTTTCTGGCCTTTTACTGGAAACTCTGTGTTGAGTGAATATTTGCAGTAAGAATCAATTTTTTGGACTCTGAAAATGCATTTGAGAGCGTTACTGGCCTTTTACTGGAAACTCTGTGTTGAGTTAATATCTGCACTAAGAATCACTTTTTTGGACTCTGAAAGTGCATTTGAGAGCGTTTCTGGCCGTCCAGTGGAAATTCTATGTTGAGTGAATATTTGCAGTAAGAATCAATTTTTTGGACTCTGAAAATGCATTTGAGAGCGATTCTGGCCCTTTACAGGAAACTCTGTGTTGAGTGAATATCTGCACTAAGAATCACTTTTTTGGACTCAGAAAGTGCTTCTGAGAGAGTTTCTGGCATTCTTCAGGAAACTTTGTGTTGAGTTAATATCTGCAGTAAGAATCAATTTTTTGGACTCTAAAAGTGCATTTGAGTGTATTTCTGGCCTTCCAGTGAAAATTCTGTGTTGAGTGAATATTTGCAGTAAGAATCAATTTTTTGGACTCAGAAAATGCATTTGAGAGCGATTCTGGCCTTTTACTGGAAACTCTGTGTTGAGTGAATATCTGCACTAAGAATCACTTTTTTGGACTCTAAAAGTGCTTCTGAGAGCGTTTCTGGCCTTTCAGTGGAAACTCTGTGTTGAGTGAATATCTGCAGTAAGAATGAATTTTTTGGACTCTGTAAATGCATTTGAGAGCGATTCTGGCCCTTTACAGGAAACTCTGTGTTGAGTGAATATCTGCACTAAGAGCGTTTCTGGCCTTTTACTGGAAACTCTGTGTTGAGTGAATATCTGCACTAAGAATCACTTTTTGGACTCAGAAAATGCATTTGAGAGCGTTTCTGGCCTTCCAGTGAAAATTCTGTGTTGAGTGAATATCTGTTCTAAGAATCACTTTTTGGACTCTGAAAGTGCTTCTGAGAGCGTTTCTGGCCTTCCAGTGAAAATTCTGTGTTGAGTGAATATTTGCAGTAAGAATCAATTTTTTGGACTCTGAAAATGCATTTGAGAGCGTTACTGGCCTTTTACTGGAAACTCTGTGTTGAGTGAATATCTGCACTAAGAATCACTTTTTTGGACTCAGAAAGTGCATTTGAGAGCGTTTCTGGCCTTCCAGTGAAAATTCTGTGTTGTGTGAATATCTGCACTAAGAATCACTTTTTTGGACTCTGAAAGTGCTTCTGAGAGCATTTCTGGCCTTCCAGTGGAAACTCTGTGTTGAGTGAATATCTGCACTAAGAATCACTGTTTTGGACTTAGAAAGTGCTTCTGAGAGAGTTTCTGGCATTCTCCTGGAAACTCTGTGTTGAGTTAATATCTGCACTAAGAATCACTTTTTTGGACTCTGAAAGTGCTTCTGAGAGCGTTTCTGGCCTTCCAGTGAAAAGTCTGTGTTGAGTGAATATTTGCAGTAAGAATCAATTTTTTGGACTCTGAAAATGCATTTGAGAGCGATTCTGGCCCTTTACAGGAAACTCTGTGTTGAGTGAATATCTTTACTAAGAATCACTTTTTTGGACTCAGAAAGTGCTTCTGAGAGAGTTTCTGGCATTCTTCAGGAAACTCTGTGTTGAGTTAATATCTGCAGTAAGAATCAATTTTTTGGACTCTAAAAGTGCATTTGAATGCATTTCTGCCCTTCCAGTGGAAACTCTCTGTTGAGTGAATATTTGCAGTAAGATTCAATTTTTATGACTCTGAAAATGCATTTGAGAGAGTTTCAAGCCTTTTACTGGAAACTCTGTGTTGAGTGAATATTTGCAGTAAGAATCACTTTTTTGGACTCTGAAAGTGCTTCTGAGAGCGTTTCTGGCCTTCCAGTGAAAATTCTGTGTTGAGTGAATATTTGCAGTAAGAATCAATTTTTTGGACTCAGAAAGTGCTTCTGAGAGCGTTTCTGGCCTTTTACTGGAAACTCTGTGTTGAGTGAATATCTGCACTAAGAATCACTTTTTTGGACTCAGAAAGTGCATTTGAGAGAGTTTCTGGACTTTTACTGGAAACTCTGTGTTGAGTGAATATCTGCACTAAGAATCACTTTTTTGGACTCAGAAAGTGCATTTGAGAGCGTTTCTGGCCTTCCAGTGAAAATTCTGTGTTGAGTGAATATCTGCACTAAGAATCACTTTTTTGGACTCTGAAAGTGCTTCTGAGAGCATTTCTGGCCTTCCAGTGGAAACTCTGTGTTGAGTGAATATCTGCAGTAAGAATCAATTTTTTGGACTCTAAAAGTGCATTTGAGTGCATTTCTGCCCTTCCAGTGGAAACTCTCTGTTGAGTGAATATTTGCAGTAAGAATCAATTTTTTTGACTCTGAAAATGCATTTGAGAGAGTTTCAAGCCTTTTACTGGAAACTCTGTGTTGAGTGAATATTTGCACTAAGAATCACTTTTTTGGACTCTGAAAGTGCTTCTGAGAGCGTTTCTGGCCTTCCAGTGAAAATTTTGTGTTGAGTGAATATTTGCAGTAAGAATCAATTTTTTGGACTCAGAAAATGCATTTGAGAGCGATTCTGGCCTTTTACTGGAAACTCTGTGTTGAGTGAATATCTGCACTAAGAATCACTTTTTTGGACTCTAAAAGTGCTTCTGAGAGCGTTTCTGGTCTTTCAGTGGAAACTCTGTGTTGAGTGAATATCTGCAGTAAGAATCAATTTTTTGGACTCTGTAAATGCATTTGAGAGCGATTCTGGCCCTTTACAGGAAACTCTGTGTTGAGTGAATATCTGCACTAAGAATCAATTTTTTGGACTCAGAAAGTGCTTCTGAGAGCGTTTCTGGCCTTTTACTGGAAACTCTGTGTTGAGTGAATATATGCACTAAGAATCACTTTTTTGGACTCAGAAAGTGCATTTGAGAGAGTTACTGGCCTTTTACTGGAAACTCTGTGTTGAGGGAATATCTGCACTAAGAATCACATTTTTGGACTCAGAAAGTGCATTTGAGAGCATTTCTGGCCTTCCAGTGAAAATTCTATGTTGAGTGAATATTTGCAGTAAGAATCATTTTTTTGGACTCTGAAAATGCATTTGAGAGAGTTTCTGGCCTGTTACTGGAAACTCTGTGTTGAGTGAATATCTGCAGTAAGAATCAATTTTTTGGACTCTGTAAATGCATTTGAGAGCGATTCTGGCCCTTTACAGGAAACTCTGTGTTGAGTGAATATCTGCACTAAGAATCAATTTTTTGGACTCAGAAAGTGCTTCTGAGAGCGTTTCTGGCCTTTTACTGGAAACTCTGTGTTGAGTGAATATCTGCACTAAGAATCACTTTTGTGGACTCTGAAAGTGCTTCTGAGAGCGTTTTTGGCCTTCCAGTGAAAAGTCTGTGTTGAGTGAATATTTGCAGTAAGAATCAATTTTTGGGACTCTGAAAATGCATTTGAGAGCGATTCTGGCCCTTTACAGGAAACTCTGTGTTGAGTGAATATCTGCACTAAGAATCACTTTTTTGGACTCAGAAAGTGCTTCTGTGAGAGTTTCTGGGATTCTTCAGGAAACTCTGTGTTGAGTTAATATCTGCAGTAAGAATCAATTTTTTGGACTCTAAAAGTGCATTTGAGTGCATTTCTGCCCTTCCAGTGGAAACTCTCTGTTGAGTGAATATTTGCAGTAAGAATCAATTTTTTGGACTCTGAAAATGCATTTGAGAGCGTTTCTGGCCTTTTACTGGAAACTCTGTGTTGAGTGAATATTTGCACTAAGAATCACTTTTTTGGACTCTGAAAGTGCTTTGAGAGCGTTTCTGGCCTTCCAGTGAAAAGTCTGTGTTGAGTGAATATTTGCAGTAAGAATCAATTTTTTGCACTCTGAAAATGCATTTGAGAGCGTTTCTGGCCTATTACTGGAAACTCTGTGTTGAGTGAATATCTGTACTAACAATCACTTTTTTCGACTCTTAAAGTGCATTTGAGAGCATTTCTGGCCTTCCAGTGGAAACTCTCTGTTGAGTGAATATTTGCAGTAAGAATCAATTTTTTGGACTCTAAAAGTGCTTCTGAGAGCGTTTCTGGCCTTTCAGTGGAAACTCTGTGTTGAGTGAATATCTGCAGTAAGAATGAATTTTTTGGACTCTGTAAATGCATTTGAGAGCGATTCTGGCCCTTTACAGGAAACTCTGTGTTGAGTGAATATCTGCACTAAGAATCAATTTTTTGGACTCAGAAAGTGCTTCTGAGAGCGTTTCTGGCCTTTTACTGCAAACTCTGTGTTGAGTGAATATCTGCACTAAGAATCACTTTTTGGACTCAGAAAGTGCATTTGAGAGAGTTTCTGGACTTTTACTGGAAACTCTGTGTTGAGTGGACTCTGAAAATGCATTTGAGAGCGTTACTGGCCTTTTACTGGAAACTCTGTGTTGAGTGAATATCTGCACTAAGAATCACTTTTTTGGACTCAGAAAGTGCATTTGAGAGCGTTTCTGGCCGTCCAGTGGAAATTCTATGTTGAGTGAATATTTGCAGTAAGAATCAATTTTTTGGACTCTGAAAATGCATTTGAGAGCGATTCTGGCCCTTTACAGGAAACTCTGTGTTGAGTGAATATCTGCACTAAGAATCACTTTTTTGGACTCAGAAAGTGCTTCTGAGAGAGTTTCTGGCATTCTTCAGGAAACTCTGTGTTGAGTTAATATCTGCAGTAAGAATCAATTTTTTGGACTCTAAAAGTGCATTTGAGTGTATTTCTGGCCTTCCAGTGAAAATTCTGTGTTGAGTGAATATTTGCAGTAAGAATCAATTTTTTGGACTCAGAAAATGCATTTGAGAGCGATTCTGGCCTTTTACTGGAAACTCTGTGTTGAGTGAATATCTGCACTAAGAATCACTTTTTTGGACTCTGAAAGTGCTTCTGAGAGCGTTTCTGGCCTTTCAGTGGAAACTCTGTGTTGAGTGAATATCTGCAGTAAGAATGAATTTTTTGGACTCTGTAAATGCATTTGAGAGCGATTCTGGCCCTTTACAGGAAACTCTGTGTTGAGTGAATATCTGCACTAAGAATCACTTTTAGGGCTCAGAAAGTGCTTCTGAGAGCGCTTCTGGCCTTTTACTGGAAACTCTGTGTTGAGTGAATATCTGCACTAAGAATCACTTTTTTGGACTCAGAAAATGCATTTGAGAGCGTTTCTGGGCTTCCAGTGAAAATTCTGTGTTGAGTGAATATCTGTTCTAAGAATCTTTTTGGACTCTGAAAGTGCTTTTGAGAGCGTTTCTGGCCTTCCAGTGAAAAGTCTGTGTTGAGTGAATATTTGCACTAAGAATCACTTTTTTGGACTCTAAAAGTGCTTTCGAGAGCATTTCTTGCCTTCCAGTGTAAACTCTGTGTTGAGTGAATATCTGCACTAAGAATCACTGTTTTGGACTTAGAAAGTGCTTCTGAGAGAGTTTCTGGCATTCTCCTGGAAACTCTGTGTTGAGTTAATATCTGCAGTAAGAATCACTTTTTTGTACTCAGAAAGTGCTTCTGAGAGCGTTTCTGGCCCTTTACAGGAAACTCTGTGTTGAGTGAATATCTGCACTAAGAATCACTTTTTTGGACTCAGAAAGTTCTTCTGAGAGCGTTTCTGGCCTTTTACTGGAAACTCTGTGTTGAGTAAATATCTGCACTAAGAATCACTTTTTTGGACTCTGAAAGTGCTTCTGAGAGCGTTTCTGTTCTTCCAGTGCAAAGTCTGTGTTGAGTGAATATTTGCAGTAACAATCAAATTTTTGGACTCAGAAAGTGCTTCTGAGAGCGTTTCGGTCCTTCCAGTGCAAAGTCTGTGTTGAGTGAATATCTGCACTCACAATCACTTTTTTGGACTCTGAAAGTGCATTTGAGAGCGTTTCTGGCCTTTTACTGTAAACACTGTGTTGAGTGAATATCTGCACTAAGAATCACTTTTTTGTACTCAGAAAGTGCTTCTGAGAGCGTTTCTGGCCTTTTACAGGAAACTCTGTGTTGAGTGAATATCTGCACTAACAATCACTTTTTTGGACTCCGAAAATGCATTTGAGAGCGTTTCTGGCCTTCCAGTGAAAAGTCTGTGTTGAGTGAATATTTGCAGTAAGAATCAATTTTTTGGACTCAGAAAGTGCTTCTGAGAGCGTTTCTAACCTTTTACTGGAAACTCTGTGTTGAGTGAATATCTGCACTAAGAATCACTTTTTTGGACTCCGAATATGCATATGAGAGCGTTTCTGGCCTTCCAGTGAAAAGTCTGTGTTGAGTGAATATCTGCACTAAGAATCAATTTTTTGGACTCAGAAAGTGCATTTGAGAGCGTTTCTGGCCTTCCAGTGAAAATTCTGTGTTGAGTGAATATCTGCACTAAGAATCACTTTATTGGACTCTGAAAGTGCTTATGAGAGCGTTTCTGGCCTTCCAGTGAAAAGTCTGTGTTGAGTGAATATTTGCACTAAGAATCAATTTTTTGGACTCTGAAAGTGCATTTGAGAGCATTTCTGGCCTTCCTGTGGAAACTCTGTGTTGAGTGAATATCTGCACTAAGAATCACTGTTTTGGACTTAGAAAGTGCTTCTGAGAGAGTTTCTGGCATTCTCCAGGAAACTCTGTGTTGAGTTAATATCTGCAGTAAGAATCAATTTTTTAGACTCTAAAAGTGCATTTGAGAGCATTTCTGGACTTCCAGTGGAAACTCTCTGTTGAGTGAATATTTGCAGTAAGAATCAATTTTTTGGACTCTGAAAATGCTTTTGAGAGAGTTTCTGGCCTTTTACTGGAAACTCTGTGTTGAGTGAATATCTGCACTAAGAATCACTTTTTTGGACTCTGAAAGTGCTTCTGAGAGCGTTTCTGGCATTCAGTGAAAAGTCTGTGTTGAGTGAATATCTGCACTAAGAATCACTTTTTTGGACTCAGAAAGTGCATTTGAGAGCGTTTCTGGCCTTTCAGTGGAAACTCTGTGTTGAGTGAATATTTGCAGTAAGAATCAATTTTTTGGACTCTGAAAGTGCATTTGAGAGCGTTTCTGGCCTTTTACTGGAAACTCTGTGTTGAGTGAATATCTGCACTAAGAATCACTTTTTTGGACTCTGAAAGTGCTTCTGAGAGCGTTTCTGGCCTTTCAGTGGAAACTCTGTGTTGAGTGAATATCTGCACTAAGAATCACTTTTTTGGACTCTGAAAGTGCATTTGAGAGCGTTTCTGGCCCTTTACTGGAAACTCTGTGTTGAGTGAATATCTGCACTAAGAATCATTTTTGGACTCTGAAAGTGCATTTGAGAGCGTTTCTGGCCTTTTACTGGAAACTCTGTGTTGAGTGAATATCTGCAGAATCAGAATCACATTTTTTTGGACTCTGTGTTGAGTGAAAAGTGCACTTTTTGGACTTTGAGAGCGTTTCTGGCCTTCCAGTGAAAATTCTGTGTTGAGTGAATATTTGCAGTAAGAATCAATTTTTTGGACTCTGAAAATGCTTTTGAGAGAGTTTCTGGCATTCCAGTGGAAACTCTGTGTTGAGTGAATATCTGCACTAAGAATCACTTTTTGGACTCTGAAAGTGCATTTGAGAGCGTTTCTGGCCTTTCAGTGAAAACTCTGTGTTGAGTGAATATTTGCAGTAAGAATCAATTTTTGGACTCTGAAAATGCATTTGAGAGCGTTTCTGGCCTTTTACTGGAAACTCTGTTGTTGAGTGAATATCTGCACTAAGAATCACTTTTTTTGGACTCTGAAAGTGCATTTGAGAGCGTTTCTGGCCTTTTACTGGAAACTCTGTGTTGAGTGAATATTTGCAGTAAGAATCAATTTTTGGACTCTGAAAATGCATTTGAGAGCGTTTCTGGCCTTTTACTGGAAACTCTGTGTTGAGTGAATATCTGCACTAAGAATCACTTTTTGGACTCAGAAAGTGCATTTGAGAGCGTTTCTGGCCTTCCAGTGGAAACTCTGTGTTGAGTGAATATTTGCAGTAAGAATCAATTTTTGGACTCAGAAAATGCATTTGAGAGCGTTTCTGGCCTTTTACTGGAAACTCTGTGTTGAGAGGAATATCTGCACTAAGAATCAATTTTTGGACTCTAAAAGTGCATTTGAGAGCGTTTCTGGCCTTCCAGTGAAAACTCTGTGTTGAGTGAATATTTGCAGTAAGAATCACTTTTTGGACTCTGAAAATGCATTTGAGAGCGATTCTGGCCCTTTACTGGAAACTCTGTGTTGAGTGAATATCTGCACTAAGAATCACTTTTTGGACTCTGAAAGTGCTTCTGAGAGCGTTTCTGGCCTTTTACTGGAAACTCTGTGTTGAGTGAATATCTGCACTAACAAATCAATTTTTGGACTCAGAAAGTGCTTTTGAGAGCGTTTCTGGCCTTTTACTGGAAACTCTGTGTTGAGTGAATATCTGCACTAAGAATCACTTTTTGGACTCTAAAAGTGCTCTTTTGAGTGAGTTTCTGGCCTTCCAGTGGAAACTCTGTGTTGAGTGAATATCTGCACTAAGAATCACTTTTTGGACTTAGAAAGTGCTTCTGAGAGAGTTTCTTGCATTCTCCTGGAAACTCTGTGTTGAGTGAATATTTGCAGTAAGAATCAATTTTTGGACTCTGAAAATGCATTTGAGAGCGTTTCTGGCCTTTTACTGGAAACTCTGTGTTGAGTGAATATCTGCACTAAGAATCACTTTTTGGACTCTGACAGTGCTTCTGAGAGCGTTTCTGGCCTTTCAGTGAAAAGTCTGTGTTGAGTGAATATTTGCAGTAAGAATCAATTTTTGGACTCTGAAAATGCATTTGAGAGCGTTTCTGGCCCTTTACTGGAAACTCTGTGTTGAGTGAATATCTGCACTAAGAATCAATTTTTGGACTCAGAAAGTGCTTCTGAGAGCGTTTCTGGCCTTTTACTGGAAACTCTGTGTTGAGTGAATATCTGCACTAAGAATCAATTTTTGGACTCAGAAAGTGCATTTGAGAGCGTTTCTGGCCTTCCAGTGAAAATTCTGTGTTGAGTGAATATTTGCAGTAAGAATCAATTTTTGGACTCTGAAAATGCATTTGAGAGAGTTTCTGGCCTTCCAGTGGAAACTCTGTGTTGAGTGCATATCTGCACTAAGAATCACTTTTTTGGACTCTGAAAGTGCTTCTGAGAGCGTTTCTGGCCTTTCAGTGAAAAGTCTGTGTTGAGTGAATATTTGCAGTAAGAATGAATTTTTTGGACTCTGAAAATGCATTTGAGAGCGTTTCTGGCCTTGTAATGGAAACTCTGTGTTGAGTGAATATCTGCACTAAGAATCACTTTTTTGTACTCAGAAAGTGCTTCTGAGAGCGTTTCTGGCCTTTTACTGGAAACTCTGTGTTGAGTTAATATTTGCAGTAATAATCAATTTTTTGGACTCTGAAAATGCATTGGAGAGCGTTACTGGCCTTTTACTGGAAACTCTGTGTTGAGTGAATATCTGCACTAAGAATCACTTTTTTGGACTCAGAAAGTGCATTTGAGAGCGTTTCTGGCCTTCCAGTGAAAATTCTGTGTTGAGTGAATATTTGCAGTAAGAATCATTTTTTTGGACTCAGAAAATGCATTTGAGAGCGTTACTGGCCTTTTACTGGAAACTCTGTGTTGAGGGAATATCTGCACTAAAAATCAATTTTTTGGACTCTAAAAGTGCATTTGAGAGCGTTTCTGGCCTTCCAGTGAAAATTCTATGTTGAGTGAATATTTGCAGTAAGAATCACTTTTTGGACTCTGAAAATGCATTTGAGAGCGTTTCTGGCCCTTTACTGGAAACTCTGTGTTGAGTGAATATCTGCACTAAGAATCACTTTTTTGGACTCTGAAAGTGCTTTTGAGAGCGTTTCTGGCCTTTTACTGGAAACTCTGTGTTGAGTGAATATCTGCACTAACAAATCAATTTTTGCACTCAGAAAGTGCTTCTGAGAGCGTTTCTGGCCTTTTACTGGAAACTCTGTGTTGAGTGAATATCTGCACTAAGAATCACTTTTTGGACTCAGAAAGTGCATTTGAGTGCATTTCTGGCCTTCCAATGGAAACTCTGTGTTGAGTGAATATCTGCAGTAAGAATCACTTTTTTGGACTTAGAAAGTGCTTTTGAGAGAGTTTCTGGCCTTCTCCTGGAAACTCTGTGTTGAGTGAATATTTGCAGTAAGAATCAATTTTTGGACTCTGAAAATGCATTTGAGAGCGATTCTGGCCCTTTAGTGGAAACTCTGTGTTGAGTGAATATCTGCACTAAGAATCACTTTTTGGACTCAGAAAGTGCATTTGAGAGCGTTTCTGGCCTTCCAGTGAAAATTCTGTGTTGAGTGAATATCTGCACTAAGAATCACTTTTTGGACTCTGAAAGTGCTTCTGAGAGCGTTTCTGGCCTTCCAGTGAAAAGTCTGTGTTGAGTGAATATTTGCAGCAAGAATCAATTTTTTGGACTCTGAAAATGCATTCGAGAGCGTTACTGGCCTTTTACTGGAAACTCTGTGTTGAGTGAATATCTGCACTAAGAATCACTTTTTGGACTCTGAAAGTGCTTCTAAGACCGTTTCTGGCCTTCCAGTGAAAAGTCTGTGTTGAGTGATTATTTGCAGTAAGAATCAATTTTTGGACTCAGAAAGTGCATTTGAGAGCGTTTCTAACCTTTTACTGGAAACTCTGTGTTGAGTGAATATCTGCACTAAGAATCACTTTTTGGACTCAGAAAATGCATTTGAGAGCGTTCCTGGCCTTCCAGTGTAAACTCTGTGTTGAGTGAATATCTGCACTAAGAATCACTTTTTTGGACTCTGAAAGTGCATTTGAGAGCGTTTCTAACCTTTTACTGGAAACTCTGTGTTGAGTGAATATCTGCACTAAGAATCACTTTTTTGGACTCAGAAAATGCATTTTAGAGCGTTTCTGGCCTTCCAGTGAAAATTCTGTGTTGAGTGAATATCTGCACTAAGAATCACTTTTTTGGACTCTGAAAGTGCTTCTGAGAGGGTTTCTGGCCTTCCAGTGAAAAGTCTGTGTTGAGTGAATATTTGCAGTAAGAATCAATTTTTTGGACTCTGAAAGTGCATTTGAGAGCATTTCTGGCCTTCCTGTGGAAACTCTGTGTTGAGTGAATATCTGCACTAAGAATCACTGTTTTGGACTCAGAAAGTGCTTCTGAGAGAGTTTCTGGCATTCTCCAGGAAACTCTGTGTTGAGTTAATATCTGCAGTAAGAATCACTTTTTTGTACTCAGAAAGTGCTTCTGAGAGCGTTTCTGGCCCTTTACAGGAAACTCTGTGTTGAGTGAATATCTGCACTAAGAATCACTTTTTTGGACTCAGAAAGTTCTTCTGAGAGCGTTTCTGGCCTTTTACTGGAAACTCTGTGTTGAGTGAATATCTGCACTAAGAATCACTTTTTTGGACTCTGAAAGTGCTTCTGAGAGCGTTTCTGTTCTTCCAGTGCAAAGTCTGTGTTGAGTGAATATTTGCAGTAAGAATCAAATTTTTGGACTCAAAAAGTGCTTCTGAGAGCGTTTCGGTCCTTCCAGTGCAAAGTCTGTGTTGAGTGAATATCTGCACTCACAATCACTTTTTGGACTCTGAAAGTGCATTTGAGAGCGTTTCTGGCCTTTTACTGTAAACACTGTGTTGAGTGAATATCTGCACTAAGAATCACTTTTTGTACTCAGAAAGTGCTTTTGAGAGCGTTTCTGGCCTTTTACAGGAAACTCTGTGTTGAGTGAATATCTGCACTAACAATCACTTTTTTGGACTCAGAAAGTGCATTTGAGAGCGTTTCTGGCCTTTCAGTGAAAAGTCTGTGTTGAGTGAATATTTGCAGTAAGAATGAATTTTTTGGACTCTGAAAATGCCTTTGAGAGCGTTTCTGGCCCTGTACTGGAAACTCTGTGTAGAGTGAATATCTGCACTAAGAATCACTTTTTTGTACTCAGAAAGTGCTTCTGAGAGCGTTTCTGGCCTTTTACTGGAAACTCTGTGTTGAGTGAATATCTGCACTAAGAATCAATTTTTTGGACTCTGAAAATGCATTTGAGAGAGTTTCTGGCCTTCCAGTGGAAACTCTGTGTTGAGTGCATATCTGCACTAAGAATCACTTTTTTGGACTCTGAAAGTGCTTCTGAGAGCGTTTCTGGCCTTCCAGTGAAAATTCTGTGTTGAGTGAATATTTGCAGTAAGAATCAATTTTTTGGACTCAGAAAATGCATTTGAGAGCGATTCTGGCCTTTTACTGGAAACTCTGTGTTGAGTGAATATCTGCACTAAGAATCACTTTTTTGGACTCAGAGGGTGCTTCTCAGGGAGTTTCTGGCATTCTTCAGGAAACTCTGTGTTGAGTGAATATCTGCACTAACAAATCAATTTTTTGCACTCAGAAAGTGCTTCTGAGAGCGTTTCTGGCCTTTTACTGGAAACTCTGTGTTGAGTGAATATCTGCACTAAGAATCACTTTTTTGGACTCAGAAAGTGCATTTGAGAGCATTTCTGGCCTTTTACTGGAAACTCTGTGTTGAGTGAATATCTGCACTAAGAATCACTTTTTGGACTCTGAAAGTGCTTCTGAGAGCGTTTCTGGCCTTCCAGTGAAAAGTCTGTGTTGAGTGAATATTTGCACTAAGAATCACTTTTTGGACTCTAAAAGTGCTTTTGAGAGCATTTCTGGCCTTCCAGTGGAAACTCTGTGTTGAGTGAATATCTGCACAAAGAATCACTTTTTTGACTCAGAAAATGCATTTGAGAGCGTTCCTGGCCTTCCAGTGTAAACTCTGTGTTGAGTGAATATCTGCACTAAGAATCACTTTTTGTACTCAGAAAGTGCTTCTGAGAGCGTTTCTGGCCTTTACTGGAAACTCTGTGTTGAGTGAATATCTGCACTAAGAATCACTTTTGGACTCAGAAAGTGCATTTGAGAGCGTTTCTGGCCTTCCAGTGAAAAGTCTGTGTTGAGTGAATATTTGCAGTAAGAATCAATTTTTGGACTCTGAAAATGCATTTGAGAGAGTTTCTGGCCTTCCAGTGGAAACTCTGTGTTGAGTGAATATCTGCACTAAGAATCACTTTTTGGACTCTGAAAGTGCTTCTGAGAGCGTTTCTGGCCTTCCAGTGAAAATTCTGTGTTGAGTGAATATTTGCAGTAAGAATCAATTTTTGGACTCAGAAAATGCATTTGAGAGCGATTCTGGCCCTTTACAGGAAACTCTGTGTTGAGTGAATATCTGCACTAAGAATCACTTTTTTGGCCTCAGAAAGTGCTTCTCAGGGAGTTTCTGGCATTCTTCAGGAAACTCTGTGTTGAGTGAATATCTGCACTAACAAATCACTTTTTGGACTCAGAAAGTGCTTCTGAGAGCGTTTCTGGCCTTTTACTGGAAACTCTGTGTTGAGTGAATATCTGCACTAAGAATCACTTTTTGGACTCAGAAAGTGCATTTGAGAGCATTTCTGGCCTTTTACTGGAAACTCTGTGTTGAGTGAATATCTGCACTAAGAATCACTTTTTGGACTCTGAAAGTGCTTCTGAGAGCGTTTCTGGCCTTCCAGTGAAAAGTCTGTGTTGAGTGAATATTTGCACTAAGAATCACTTTTTTGGACTCTAAAAGTGCTTTTGAGAGCATTTCTTGCCTTCCAGTGGAAACTCTGTGTTGAGTGAATATCTGCACAAAGAATCACTGTTTTGGACTCTGAAAGTGCTTCTGAGAGCGTTTCTGGCCTTCCAGTGGAAACTCTGTGTTGAGTGAATGTCTGCACTAAGAATCACTGTTTTGGACTTAGAAAGTGCTTCTGAGAGAGTTTCTGGCATTCTCCTGGAAACTCTGTGTTGAGTTAATATCTGCAGTAAGAATCAATTTTTTGGAGTCTAAAAGTGCATCTGAGAGCATTTCTGGCCCTTTACTGGAAACTCTGTGTTGAGTGAATATCTGCACTAAGAATCACTTTTTTGGACTCAGAAAGTGCATTTGAGAGCGTTTCTGGCCTTCCAGTGAAAATTCTGTGTTGAGTGAATATCTGCACTAAGAATCACTTTTTTGGACTCTGATAGAGCTTCTGAGAGCGTTTCTGGCCTTCCAGTGAAAAGTCTGTGTTGAGTGAATATTTGCAGTAAGAATCAATTTTTTGGACTCTGAAAATGCATTGGAGAGCGATTCTGGCCCTTTACAGGAAACTCTGTGTTGAGTGAATATCTGCACTAAGAATCACTTTTTTGGACTCAGAAAGTGCTTCTGAGAGAGTTTCTGGCATTCTTCAGGAAACTCTGTGTTGAGTTAATATGTGCAGTAAGAATCAATTTTTTGGACTCTAAAAGTGCATTTGAGTGCATTTCTGCCCTTCCAGTGGAAACTCTCTGTTGAGTGAATATTTGCAGTAAGAATCAATTTTTTGGACTCAGAAAATGCATTTGAGAGCGATTCTGGCCTTTTACTGGAAACTCTGTGTTGAGTGAATATCTGCACTAAGAATCACTTTTTTGGACTCTAAAAGTGCATTTCTGAGAGCGTTTCTGGCCTTTCAGTGGAAACTGTGTTGAGTGAATATCTGCAGTAAGAATGAATTTTTTGGACTCTGTAAATGCATTTGAGAGCGATTCTGGCCCTTTACAGGAAACTCTGTGTTGAGTGAATATCTGCACTAACAAATCAATTTTTTGCACTCAGAAAGTGCTTCTGAGAGCGTTTCTGGCCTTTTACTGGAAACTCTGTGTTGAGTGAATATCAGCACTAAGAATCACTTTTTTGGACTCAGAAAGTGCATTTGAGAAAGTTTCTGGCCTTTTACTGGAAACTCTGTGTTGAGTGAATATTTGCAGTAAGAATCAATTTTTTGGACTCTGAAAATGCATTGGAGAGCGTTACTGGCCTTTTACTGGAAACTCTGTGTTGAGGGAATATCTGCACTAAGAATCACTTTTTTGGACTCAGAAAGTGCATTTGAGAGCGTTTGTGGCCTTCCAGTGAAAATTCTATGTTGAGTGAATATTTGCAGTAAGAATCATTTTTTTGGACTCTGAAAATGCATTTGAGAGAATTTCTGGCCTTTTACTGGAAACTCTGTGTTGAGTGAATATCTGCACTAAGAATCACTTTTTTGGACTCTGAAAGTGCTTCTGAGAGCGTTTCTGGCCTTCCAGTGAAAAGTCTGTGTTGAGTGAATATTTGCACTAAGAATCACTTTTTTGGACTCTAAAAGTGCTTTTGAGAGCATTTCTTGCCTTCCAGTGGAAACTCTGTGTTGAGTGAATATCTGCACAAAGAATCACATTTTTGGACTCAGAAAATGCATTTGAGAGCGTTCCTGGCCTTCCAGTGTAAACTCTGTGTTGAGTGAATATCTGCACTAAGAATCACTTTTTTGTACTCTGAAAGTGCATTTGAGAGCGTTTCTAACCTTTTACTGGAAACTCTGTGTTGAGTGAATATCTGCACTAAGAATCACTTTTTTGGACTCAGAAAATGCATTTTAGAGCGTTTCTGGCCTTCCAGTGAAAATTCTGTGTTGAGTGAATATCTGCACTAAGAATCACTTTTTTGGACTCTGAAAGTGCTTCTGAGAGCGTTTCTGGCCTTCCAGTGAAAAGTCTGTGTTGAGTGAATATTTGCAGTAAGAATCAATTTTTGGACTCTGAAAGTGCATTTGAGAGCATTTCTGGCCTTCCAGTGGAAACTCTGTGTTGAGTGAATATCTGCACTAAGAATCACTGTTTTGGACTCAGAAAGTGCTTCTGAGAGAGTTTCTGGCATTCTCCAGGAAACTCTGTGTTGAGTTAATATCTGCAGTAAGAATCACTTTTTTGTACTCAGAAAGTGCTTCTGAGAGCGTTTCTGGCCCTTTACAGGAAACTCTGTGTTGAGTGAATATCTGCACTAAGAATCACTTTTTTGGACTCAGAAAGTTCTTCTGAGAGCGTTTCTGGCCTTTTACTGGAAACTCTGTGTTGAGTAAATATCTGCACTAAGAATCACTTTTTTGGACTCTGAAAGTGCTTCTGAGAGCGTTTCTGTTCTTCCAGTGCAAAGTCTGTGTTGAGTGAATATTTGCAGTAAGAATCAAATTTTGGACTCAAAAGTGCTTCTGAGAGCGTTTCGGTCCTTCCAGTGCAAAGTCTGTGTTGAGTGAATATCTGCACTAAGAATCACTTTTTTGGACTCTGAAAGTGCATTTGAGAGCGTTTCTGGCCTTTTACTGTAAACACTGTGTTGAGTGAATATCTGCACTAAGAATCACTTTTTTGGACTCAGAAAGTGCTTCTGAGAGCGTTTCTGGCCTTTTACAGGAAACTCTGTGTTGAGTGAATATCTGCACTAACAATCACTTTTTTGGACTCAGAAAGTGCATTTGAGAGCGTTTCTGGCCTTCCAGTGAAAAGTCTGTGTTGAGTGAATATTTGCAGTAAGAATCAATTTTTGGACTCTGAAAGTGCATTTGAGAGCGTTTCTGGCCTTTTACTGGAAACTCTGTGTTGAGTGAATATCTGCACTAAGAATCACTTTTTTGTACTCAGAAAGTGCTTCTGAGAGCGTTTCTGGCCTTTTACTGGAAACTCTGTGTTGAGTGAATATCTGCACTAAGAATCACTTTTTTGGACTCAGAAAGTGCATTTGAGAGCGTTTCTGGCCTTCCAGTGAAAAGTCTGTGTTGAGTGAATATTTGCAGTAAGAATCAATTTTTTGGACTCTGAAAATGCATTTGAGAGAGTTTCTGGCCTTCCAGTGGAAACTCTGTGTTGAGTGCATATCTGCACTAAGAATCACTTTTTTGGACTCTGAAAGTGCTTCTGAGAGCGTTTCTGGCCTTCCAGTGAAAATTCTGTGTTGAGTGAATATTTGCAGTAAGAATCAATTTTTTGGACTCAGAAAATGCATTTGAGAGCGATTCTGGCCTTTTACTGGAAACTCTGTGTTGAGTGAATATCTGCACTAAGAATCACTTTTTTGGACTCAGAAAGTGCTTCTCAGGGAGTTTCTGGCATTCTTCAGGAAACTCTGTGTTGAGTGAATATCTGCACTAACAAATCAATTTTTTGCACTCAGAAAGTGCTTCTGATTGCGTTTCTGGCCTTTTACTGGAAACTCTGTGTTGAGTGAATATCTGCACTAAGAATCACTTTTTTGGACTCAGAAAGTGCTTTAGAGAGCATTTCTGGCCTTTTACTGGAAACTCTGTGTTGAGTGAATATCTGCACTAAGAATCACTTTTTGGACTCTGAAAGTGCTTCTGAGAGCGTTTCTGGCCTTCCAGTGAAAAGTCTGTGTTGAGTGAATATTTGCACTAAGAATCACTTTTTTGGACTCTAAAAGTGCTTTTGAGAGCATTTCTTGCCTTCCAGTGGAAACTCTGTGTTGAGTGAATATCTGCACAAAGAATCACTGTTTTGGACTCTGAAAGTGCTTCTGAGAGCGTTTCTGGCCTTCCAGTGGAAACTCTGTGTTGAGTGAATGTCTGCACTAAGAATCACTGTTTTGGACTTAGAAAGTGCTTCTGAGAGAGTTTCTGGCATTCTCCTGAAACTCTGTGTTGAGTTAATATCTGCAGTAAGAATCAATTTTTGGAGTCTAAAAGTGCATCTGAGAGCATTTCTGGCCCTTTACTGGAAACTCTGTGTTGAGTGAATATCTGCACTAAGAATCACTTTTTTGGACTCAGAAAGTGCATTTGAGAGCGTTTCTGGCCTTCCAGTGAAAATTCTGTGTTGAGTGAATATCTGCACTAAGAATCACTTTTTTGGACTCTGATAGAGCTTCTGAGAGCGTTTCTGGCCTTCCAGTGAAAAGTCTGTGTTGAGTGAATATTTGCAGTAAGAATCAATTTTTTGGACTCTGAAAATGCATTGGAGAGCGATTCTGGCCCTTTACAGGAAACTCTGTGTTGAGTGAATATCTGCACTAAGAATCACTTTTTTGGACTCAGAAAGTGCTTCTGAGAGAGTTTCTGGCATTCTTCAGGAAACTCTGTGTTGAGTTAATATGTGCAGTAAGAATCAATTTTTTGGACTCTAAAAGTGCATTTGAGTGCATTTCTGCCCTTCCAGTGGAAACTCTCTGTTGAGTGAATATTTGCAGTAAGAATCAATTTTTTGGACTCAGAAAATGCATTTGAGAGCGATTCTGGCCTTTTACTGGAAACTCTGTGTTGAGTGAATATCTGCACTAAGAATCACTTTTTTGGACTCTAAAAGTGCTTCTGAGAGCGTTTCTGGCCTTTCAGTGGAAACTGTGTTGAGTGAATATCTGCAGTAAGAATGAATTTTTTGGACTCTGTAAATGCATTTGAGAGCGATTCTGGCCCTTTACAGGAAACTCTGTGTTGAGTGAATATCTGCACTAACAAATCAATTTTTTGCACTCAGAAAGTGCTTCTGAGAGCGTTTCTGGCCTTTTACTGGAAACTCTGTGTTGAGTGAATATCAGCACTAAGAATCACTTTTTTGGACTCAGAAAGTGCATTTGAGAAAGTTTCTGGCCTTTTACTGGAAACTCTGTGTTGAGTGAATATCTGCACTAACAATCACTTTTTTGGACTCAGAAAGTGCATTTTAGAGCGTTTCTGGCTTTTTACTGAAAACTCTGTTGAGTGAATATTTGCAGTAAGAATCAATTTTTTGGACTCTAAAAGTGCATTTGAGTGCATTTCTGCCCTTCCAGTGGAAACTCTCTGTTGAGTGAATATTTGCAGTAAGAATCAATTTTTTTGACTCTGAAAATGCATTCGAGAGAGTTTCAAAACTTTTACTGGAAACTCTGTGTTGAGTGAATACTTGCACTAAGAATCACTTTTTTGGACTCTGAAAGTGCTTCTGAGAGCGTTTCTGGCCTTCCAGTGAACGTTCTGTGTTGTGTGAATATTTGCAGTAAGAATCAATTTTTTGGACTCTGAAAATGCATTGGAGAGCGTTACTGGCCTTTTACTGGAAACTCTGTGTTGAGGGAATATCTGCACTAAGAATCACTTTTTTGGACTCAGAAAGCGCATTTGAGAGCGTTTCTGGCCTTCCAGTGAAAATTCTATGTTGAGTGAATATTTGCAGTAAGAATCATTTTTTTGGACTCAGAAAATGCATTTGAGAGCGTTACTGGCCTTTTACTGGAAACTCTGTGTTGAGGGAATATCTGCACTAAAAATCAATTTTTTGGACTCTAAAAGTGCATTTGAGAGCGTTTCTGGCCTTCCAGTGAAAATTCTATGTTGAGTGAATATTTGCAGTAAGAATCACTTTTTTGGACTCTGAAAATGCATTGGAGAGCGATTCTGGCCCTTTACAGGAAACTCTGTGTTGAGTGAATATCTGCACTAAGAATCACTTTTTTGGACTCCGGAAGTGCTTCTGAGAGCGTTTCTGGCCTTTTACTGGAAACTCTGTGTTGAGTGAATATCTGCACTGACAAATCAATTTTTTGCACTCAGAAAGTGCTTCTGAGAGCGTTTCTGGCCTTTTACTGGAAACTCTGTGTTGAGTGAATATCTGCACTAAGAATCACTTTTTTGGACTCTAAAAGTGCATTTGAGTGCATTTCTGCCCTTCCAGTGGAAACTCTGTGTTGAGTGAATATCTGCACTAAGAATCACTGTTTTGGACTTAGAAAGTGCTTCTGAGAGAGTTTCTTGCATTCTCCTGGAAACTCTGTGTTGAGTGAATATTTGCAGTAAGAATCAACTTTTTGGACTCTGAAAATGCATTTGAGAGCGATTCTGGCCCTTTACAGGAAACTCTGTGTTGAGTGAATATCTGCACTAAGAATCACTTTTTTGGACTCAGAAAGTGCCTTTGGGAGTGTTTCTGGCCTTCCAGTGAAAATTCTGTGTTGAGTGAATATTTGCAGTAAGAATCAATTTTTTGGACTCTGAAAATGCATTTGAGAGCGTTTCTGGCCTTTTACTGGAAACTCTGTGTTGAGTGAATATCTGCACTAAGAATCACTTTTTTGGACTCAGAAAGTGCATTTGAGAGCGTTTCTGGCCTTCCAGTGAAAATTCTGTGTTGAGTGAATATCTGCCTTAAGAATCACTTTTTTGGACTCTGAAAGTGCTTCTGAGACCGTTTCTGGCCTTCCAGTGAAAAGTCTGTGTTGAGTGATTATTTGCAGTAAGAATCAATTTTTTGGACTCTGAAAATGCATTTGAGAGCGTTTCTGGCCTTTTACTGGAAACTCTGTGTTGAGTGAATATCTGCACTAAGAATCACTTTTTTGGACTCTGAAAGTGCTTCTAAGACCGTTTCTGGCCTTCCAGTGAAAAGTCTGTGTTGAGTGATTATTTGCAGTAAGAATCAATTTTTTGGACTCAGAAAGTGCTTCTGAGAGCGTTTCTAACCTTTTACTGGAAACTCTGTGTTGAGTGAATATCTGCACTAAGAATCACTTTTTTGGACTCAGAAAATGCATTTGAGAGCGTTCCTGGCCTTCCAGTGTAAACTCTGTGTTGAGTGAATATCTGCACTAAGAATCACTTTTTTGGACTCTGAAAGTGCATTTGAGAGCGTTTCTAACCTTTTACTGGAAACTCTGTGTTGAGTGAATATCTGCACTAAGAATCACTTTTTTGGACTCAGAAAATGCATTTTAGAGCGTTTCTGGCCTTCCAGTGAAAATTCTGTGTTGAGTGAATATCTGCACTAAGAATCACTTTTTTGGACTCTGAAAGTGCTTCTGAGAGCGTTTCTGGCCTTCCAGTGAAAAGTCTGTGTTGAGTGAATATTTGCAGTAAGAATCAATTTTTTGGACTCTGAAAGTGCATTTGAGAGCATTTCTGGCCTTCCTGTGGAAACTCTGTGTTGAGTGAATATCTGCACTAAGAATCACTGTTTTGGACTCAGAAAGTGCTTCTGAGAGAGTTTCTGGCATTCTCCAGGAAACTCTGTGTTGAGTTAATATCTGCAGTAAGAATCTTTTTTTGTACTCAGAAAGTGCTTCTGAGAGCGTTTCTGGCCCTTTACAGGAAACTCTGTGTTGAGTGAATATCTGCACTAAGAATCACTTTTTTGGACTCAGAAAGTTCTTCTGAGAGCGTTTCTGGCCTTTTACTGGAAACTCTGTGTTGAGTAAATATCTGCACTAAGAATCACTTTTTTGGACTCTGAAAGTGCTTCTGAGAGCGTTTCTGGTCTTCCAGTGCAAAGTCTGTGTTGAGTGAATATTTGCAGTAAGAATCAAATTTTTGGACTCAAAAAGTGCTTCTGAGAGCGTTTCGGTCCTTCCAGTGCAAAGTCTGTGTTGAGTGAATATCTGCACTCACAATCACTTTTTTGGACTCTGAAAATGCATTTGAGAGCATTTCAAGCCTATTACTGGAAACTCTGTGTTGAGTGAATATCTGTACTAACAATCACTTTTTTCGACTCTTAAAGTGCATTTGAGAGCATTTCTGGCCTTCCAGTGGAAACTCTCTGTTGAGTGAATATTTGCAGTAAGAATCAATTTTTTGGACTCTAAAAGTGCTTCTGAGAGCGTTTCTGGCCTTTCAGTGGAAACTCTGTGTTGAGTGAATATTTGCAGTAAGAATCAATTTTTTGGACTCAGAAAATGCATTTGAGAGCGATTCTGGCCTTTTACTGGAAACTCTGTGTTGAGTGAATATCTGCACTAAGAATCACTTTTTTGGACTCTGAAAGAGCTTCTGAGAGCGTTTCTGGCCTTCCAGTGAAAAGTCTGTGTTCAGTGAATATTTGCAGTAAGAATCATTTTTTTGGACTCAGAAAGTGCATTTGAGAGCGTTTCTGGCCTTCCAGTGAAAATTCTGTGTTGAGTGAATATCTGCAGTAAGAATCACTTTTTGGACTCAGAAAGTGCATTTGAGAGCGTTTCTGGCCTTCCAGTGAAAATTCTGTGTTGAGTGAATATTTGCAGTAAGAATCACTTTTTGGACTCAGAAAGTGCATTTGAGAGCGTTTCTGGCCTTCCAGTGAAAATTCTGTGTTGAGTGAATATTTGCAGTAAGAATCACTTTTTTGGACTCAGAAAGTGCATTTGAGAGCGTTTCTGGCCTTCCAGTGAAAATTCTGTGTTGAGTGAATATCTGCACTAAGAATCAATTTTTTGGACTCTGAAAATGCATTTGAGAGAGTTTCTGGCCTTTTACTAGAAACTCTGTGTTGAGTGAATATCTGCACTAATAATCACTTTTTTGGACTATGAAAGTGCTTCTGAGAGCGTTTCTGGCCTTCCAGTGAAAAGTCTGTGTTGAGTGAATATCTGCACTAAGAATCACTTTTTTGGACTCTGAAAGTGCATTTGAGAGCATTTCTGGCCTTCCAGTGGAAACTCTCTGTTGAGTGAATATTTGCAGTAACAATCAATTTTTTGGACTCTGAAAATGCATTTGAGAGAGTTTCTGGCCTTTAACTGGAAACTCTGTGTTGAGTGAATATCTGCACTAAGAATCACTTTTTTGGACTCTGAAAGTGCATTTGAGAGCATTTCTGGCCTTCCAGTGGAAACTCTCTGTTGAGTGAATATTTGCAGTAAGGATCTCTTTTTTGGACTCTGAAAGTGCTTCTGAGAGCATTTCTGGCCTTCCAGTGGAAACTGTCTGTTGAGTGAATATTTGCAGTAAGGATCACTTTTTTGGACTCTGAAAATGCATTTGAGAGAGTTTCTGGCCTTTACTAGAAACTCTGTGTTGAGTGAATATCTGCACTAATAATCACTTTTTTGGACTCTGAAAGTGCTTCTGAGAGCGTTTCTGGCCTTCCAGTGAAAAGTCTGTGTTGAGTGAATATCTGCACTAAGAATCACTCTTTTGGACTCAGAAAGTGCTTCTGAGAGCGTTTCTGGCCTTCCAGTGGAAACTCTCTGTAAGTGAATATCTGTACTAACAATCACTTTTTTGGACTCAGAAAGCGAATTTGAGAGCGTTTCTGGCCTTCCAGTGGAAACTCTCTGTAAGTGAATATCTGTACTAACAATCACTTTTTTGGACTCAGAAAGCGCATTTGAGAGCGTTTCTGGCCTTCCAGTGAAAATTCTGTGTTGAGTGAATATTTGCAGTAAGAATCACTTTTTTGGACTCAGAAAGTGCATTTGAGAGCGTTTCTGGCCTTCCAGTGAAAATTCTGTGTTGAGTGAATATTTGCAGTAAGAATCAATGTTTTGGACTCTGGAAATGCATTTGAGAGCGTTTCTGGCCTTTTACTGGAAACTCTGTGTTGAGTGAATATCTGTACTAACAATCACTTTTTTGGACTCTGAAAGTGCATTTGAGAGCATTTCTGGCCTTCCAGTGAAAAGTCTGTGTTGAGTGAATATTTGCAGTAAGAATCATTTTTTTGGACTCTGAAAGTGCTTCTGAGAGCGTTTCTGGCCTTTTACTGGAAACTCTGTGTTGAGTGAATATCTGCACTAAGAATCACTTTTTTGGACTCGGAAGTGCTTCTGAGAGCGTTTCTGGCCTTTTACTGGAAACTCTGTGTTGAGTGAATGTCTGCACTAACAATCACTTTTTTGGACTCTGAAAGTGCTTCTGAGAGCGTTTCTGGCCTTTTACTGGAATCTCTGTGTTGAGTGAATATCTGCACTAACAATCACTTTTTTGGACTCTGAAAGTGCATTTGAGAGCGTTTCTGGCCTTTCAGTGGAAACTTTCTGTTGAGTTAATGTCTGCACTAAGAATCACGATTTTGGTCTCAAAAAGTGCATTGAGAGAGTTTCTAGCCTTCTCCTGGAAACTCTGTGTTGAGCGAATATATGCACTAAGTATCACTTTTTTGGACTCTGAAAGTGCATTTGAGAGCGTTTCTGGCCTTCCAGTGAAAACTCTGTGTTGAGTGAATACCTGCACGAAGAATCATTTTTTTGGACTCTGAAAGTGCATTTGAGAGCGTTTCTGGCCTTCCAGTTGAAACTGTGTTGAGTGAATATCTGCACTAAGAATCACTGTTTAGGAATCAGAAGTGCTTTTGAGAGAGTTTCTGGCCTTCTCTTAAAAACTCTGTGTTGAGTGAATATCTGCACTAAGAATCACTTTTTTGTACTCCGAAAGTTCATTTGAGAGGGTTACTGGCCTACCAGTGGAAACTCTGTGTTGTGTGAATATCTGCACTAAGAATCACTTTTTTGGACTCTGAAAATGCATTTGAGAGCGTTTCTGGCCTTCCAGTGGAAACTCTGTGTTGAGTGAATATCTGCAGTAAGAATCACTTTTTTGTACTCTGAAAGTGCATTTGAGAGCGTGTCTGGCATTTTTGTGGAAACTTTTTGTTGAGTGAATGTCTGCACTAAGAATGACTACTTTGGTCTCAGAAAGTGCATTGAGAGCGTTTTTGGCCTTCCAGTGGAAACTCTGTGTTGAGTGAATATCTGCAATAAGAATCACTTTTTTGCGCTCTGAAAGTGCATTTGACAGCGTTTCTGTCTATCTAGTGTAAACTCTGTGTTGAGTAAACAACTGCGCTGAGAATCACGTTTTTGTACTCTGAAAGTGCATTTGAGAGCGTTTCTGGCCTTCCAGTGGAAACTCTGTGTTGAGTGAATATCTGCACTAAGAATCACTGTTTTGGACTCAGAAGTGCTTCTGAGAGAGTTTCTGGCCTTCTCTTAAAAACTCTGTGTTGAGTGAATACCTGCACGAAGAATCATTTTTTTGGACTCTGAAAGTGCATTTGAGAGCGTTTCTGGCTTTCCAGTTGAAACTCTGTGGTGAGTGAATATCTGCACTAAGAATCAGTGTTTTGGACTCTGAAAGTGCTTCTGTGAGAGTTTCTGGCCTTTTCCTGGAAACTCTGTGTTGAGCGAATATATGCACTAAGTATCACTTTTTTGGACTCTGAAAGTGCATTTGACAGCGTTTCTGGCCTTCCAGTGGAAACACTGTGTTGAGTGAATATCTGCAGTTAGAATCACTTTTTTGGACTCTGAAAGTTCATTTGAGAGCGTTTCTGGCCTTTTAGTGGAAACTCTCCGTTGAGTGAATATCTGCTCTAAGAATCACTCTTTTGGACTCTGAAAGTGCATTTGAGAGCGTTTTTGGCCTTCCAGTGGAATCTCTGTGTTGAGTGAATATCTGCACTAAGAATCACTTTTTTGGACTCCGAAAGTGCATTTGAGAGCGTTTCTGGCCATCGAGTGTAAACTCTGTGTTGAGTGAATAACTGCGCTGAGAATCACGTTTTTGCTCTCCAAAAGTGCATTTGAGAGCGTTTCTGGCCTTCCAGTGTAAACTCTCTGTTGAGTGAATATCTGCACCAAGAATCACTTTTCTGGACTCTGAAAAATGCATTTGAGGGCGTTTCTGGCCTTTTTGTGGAAACTCTGTGTTGAGTGAATATCTGCACTATCACTTTTTTGGACTCTGAAAGTTTGAGAGCGTTTCTGGCCTTCCAGTGAAAACTCTGTGTTGAGTGAATATCTGCAGTAAGAATCACTTTTTTGGAGTCTGAAAATGCATTTGAGAGCGTTTCTGGATTTCCAGTGGAAACTCTGTGTTGAGTGATTATCTGCAGTAAGAATCATTTTTTTGCACTCTGAAAGTGCATTTGACAATGTTTCTGGCCTTCGAGTGTAAACTCTGTGTTGAGTGAATAACTGCGCTGAGAATCATGTTTTTGGACTCTGAAAGTGCTTCTGAGAGCGTTTCTGGCATTTTTGTGGAAACTTTCTGTTGAGTGAATGTCTGCACTAAGAATCACTATTTTGGTATCAGAAAGTGCATTTGAGAGCGTTTCTGGCCTTCCAGTGGAAACTCTGTGTTGAGTGAATATCTGCACTAAGAATCACTTTTTTGGACTCTGAAAGTGCATTTGACAAAGTTTCTGGCTTTCGAGTGTAAACTCTGTGTTGAGTGAATAACTGCGCTGAGAATCACGTTTTTGGACTCTCAAAGTGCATTTGAGAGCGTTTCTGGCCTTTTTGTGGAAACTTTCTGTTGAGTGAATGTCTGCACTAAGAATCACTATTATGGTCTCAGAAAGTGCATTTGACAGCATTTCTGGCTATCTAGTGTAAACTCTGTGTTCAGTGAATATCTGCAGTAAGAATCACTTTTTTGGACTCTGAAAGTGCATTTGAGAGCGTTTCTGGCCTTCCAGTGGAAACTCTGTGTTGAGTGAATATCTTCAGTAAGAACCACTTTTTTGCACTCTGAAAGTGCATTTGACAGCGTTTCTGGCTATCTAGTGTAAACTCTGTGTTGAGTGAATAACTGCGCTGATAATCACGTTTTTGTACTCTGAAAATGCATTTGAGAGCGTTTCTGGCCTTTTTGTGGAAACTTTCTGTTGAGTGAATGTCTGCACTAAGAATCACTATTTTGGTCTCAGAAAGTGCATTGAGAGCGTTACTGGCCTTCCAGTGGAAAATCTGTGTTGAGTGAATATCTGCAGTAAGAATCACTTTTTTGTACTCTGAAAATGCATTTGACAGAGTTTCTGGCTATCTAGTGTAAACTCTGTGTTGAGTGAATAACTGCGCTGAGAATCATGTTTTTGTACTCTGAAAGTGCATTTGAGAGCATTTCTGGCCTTTTTGTGGAAACTTTTTGTTGAGTGAATGTCTGCACTAAGAATCACTTTTTTGGACTACGAAAGTGCATTTGAGAGCGTTTCTGGCCTTCCAGTGGAAACTCTGTGTTGAGTGAATATCTGCACTAAGAATCACTTTTTTGGACTCTGAAAGTGCATTTGAGAGCGTTCTGGCCTTCCAGTGGAAACTCTGTGTTGAGTGAATATCTGCAGTAAGAATCTCTTTTTTGCACTCTGAAAGTGCATTTGAGAGCGTTTCTGGCTTTTTTGTGGAAACTTTCTGTTGAGTGAATGTCTGCACTAAGAATCACTTTTTGGACCCAAAAGTGCATTTGAGAGCGTTTCTGGCCTTTTTGTGGAAACTCTGTGTTGAGTGAATATCTGCAGTAAGAATCACTTTTTTGGACTCCGTAAGTGCATTTGAGAGCGTTTCTGGCCATCGAGTGTAAACTCTGTGTTGAGTGAATAACTGCGCTGAGAATCACGTTTTGGACTCTGAAAGTGCATTTGAGAGCGTTTCTGGCCTTTTCGTGGAAACTTTCTGTTGAGTGAATATCTGCAGTAAGAATCACTTTTTTGGACCCAGAAAGTGCATTTGAAAGCGTTTCTGGTCTTCCAGTGGAAACTCTGTGTTGAGTGAATATCTGCACTAACAATCACTTTTTTGGACTCCTAAAGTGCATTTGAGAGCGTTTCTGGCCTTCCAGTTGAAACTCTGTGTTGAGTGAATATCTGCACTAAGAATCACTGTTTTGGAATAAGAAGTGCTTCTGAGAGAGTTTCTGGCCGTCTCTTAAAAACTCTGTGTTGAGTGAATATCTGCACTGAGAATCACTTTTTTGGTCTCAGAAAGTGCATTTGAGAGCGCTTCTGGCCATCTAGTGGAAACTCTGTGTTGAGTGAATATCTGCGGTTAGAAACTTTTTTGGACTCTGAAAATTCATTTGAGAGCGTTTCTGGCCTTCCAGTGGAAACTCTGTGTATACTGAATATCTGCAGTAAGAATCACTTTTTGGTTCGAAAGTGCATTTGAGAGCGTTTCTGGCCATCTAGTGGAAACTCTGTGTTGAGTGAATATCTGCACTAAGAATCACTTTTTTGGACTCTGAAAGTGCATTTGAGAGCATTTCTGGCCTTCCAGTGGAAACTCTGTGTTGACTGAATACCTGCACTAAGAATCACTTTTTTGGACTCTGAAAGTGCATTTGAGAGCGTTTCTGGCCTTCCAGTGAAAACTCTGTGTTGAGTGAATACCTGCACGAAGAATCATTTTTTTGGACTCCGAAAGTGCATTTGAGAGCGTTTCTGGCCTTCCAGTGGAAACTCTGTGTTGTGTGAATACCTTCACTAAGAATCACTGTTTTGGACTCTGAAAGTGCATTTGAGAGCGTTTCTGGCCTTCAAGTGGAAACTCTGTGTTGACTGAATATCTGCAGTAAGAATCACTTTTTTGGACTCTGAAAGTGCATTTGAGAGCGTTTCTGGCCATCTAGTGGAAACTCTGAGTTGAGTAAATATCTCTCACTAAGAATCACTTTTTTGGACTCCTAAAGCGCATTTGAGAGCGTTTCTCGCCTTCCAGTGGAAATTCTGTGTTGAGTGAATATCTGCAGTAAGAATCACTTTTTTGCACTCTGAAAGTGCATTTGACAGCGTTTCTGGCATTTTAGTGGAAACTCTCCGTTGAGTGAATGTCTGCTCTAAGAATCACTTTTTTGGACTCTGAAAGTGCATTTGAGAGCGTTTTTGGCTTTCCAGTGGAATCTCTGTGTTGAGTGAATATCTGCAGTAAGAATCACTTTTTTGGACTCTGAAAGTGCATTTGAGAGCGTTTCTGGCCTTTTTGAGGAAACTTTCTGCTGAGTGAATATCTGCAGTAGGAATCACTTTTTGGACCCAGAAAGTGCATTTGAGAGAGTTTCTGGCCTTTGTGGAAACTTTCTGTTGAGTGAATATCTGACTAAGAATCACTTTTTTGACTCGAAGGTGCATTTGAGAGCGTTTCTGGGCTACCAGTGGAAACTCTGTTTTGAGTGAATATCTGCAGTAAGAATCACTTTTTGGACTCCGAAAGTTCATTTGAGAGTGTTACTGGACTTCTAGTGTAAACTCTGTGTTGACTGAGAATCTGCACAAAGAATCACTTTTTTGCACTCTGAAAGTGCATTTGAGAGTGTTTCTGGTCTTCCAGTGGAAACTGTGTTGAGTGAATATCTGCACTAAGAATCACTTTATTGGACTCCGAAAGTGCATTTGAGAGCGTTACTGCCCATCGAGTGTAAACTCTGTGTTGAGTGAATATCTCTCACTAAGAATCACTGTTTTGGACTCTGAAAGTGCTTCTGAGAGAGTTTCTGGCCTTCTCCTGGAAACTCTGTGTTGAGCGAATATATGCAAAAAGTATCACTTTTTTGTACTCTGAAAGTGCATTTGAGAGCGTCTGGCCTTCCAGTGAAAACTCTGTGTTGAGTGAATACCTGCACGAAGAATCATTTTTTCGGACTCTGAAAGTGCATTTGAGAGCGTTTCTGGCCTTCCAGTTGAAACTGTGTTGAGTGAATATCTGCACTAAGAATCACTGTTTTGGAATCAGAAGTGCTTCTGAGAGAGTTTCTGGCCTTCTCTTAAAAACTCTGTGTTGAGTGAATATCTGCACTAAGAATCACTATTTTGGACTCCTAAAGCGCATTTGAGAGCATTTCTGGCCTTCCAGTGGAAACTCTGTGTTGTGTGAATATCTGCACTAAGAATCACTGTTTTGGACTCTGAAAGTTCATTTGAGAACGTTTCTGGCCTTCCAGTGGAAACTCTGTGTTGAGTGAATATCTGCAGTAAGAATCACTTTTTTGGACTCTGAAAGTGCATTTGAGAGCGTGTCTGGCCTTGTTGTGGAAAATTTCTGTTGAGTGAATTTCTGCAGTAAGAATGACTACTTTGGTATCAGAAAGTGCATTGAGAGCGTTTTTGGCCTTCCAGTGGAAACTCTGTGTTGAGTGAATATCTGCAATAAGAATCACTTTTTTGCACTCTGAAAGTGCATTTGACAGCGTTTCTGGCTATCTAGTGTAAACTCTGTGTTGAGTGAATAACTGCGCTGAGAATCACGTTTTTGTACTCTGAAAGTGCATTTGAGAGCGTTTCTGGCCTTCCAGTGGAAACTCTGTGTTGAGTGAATATCTGCACTAAGAATCACTGTTTTGGACTCAGAAGTGCTTCTGAGAGAGTTTCTGGCCTTCTCTTAAAAACTCTGTGTTGAGTGAATACCTGCACGAAGAATCATTTTTTTGGACTCTGAAAGTGCATTTGAGAGCGTTTCTGGCTTTCCAGTTGAAACTCTGTGGTGAGTGAATATCTGCACTAAGAATCACTGTTTTGGCATCAGAAGTGCTTCTGAGAGAGTTTCTAGCCTTCTCTTAAAAACTCTGTGTTGAGTGAATATCTGCACTAAGAATCACTTTTTAGGTCTCAGAAAGTGCATTTGAGAGCGTTTCTGGCCATCTAGTGGAAACTCTGTGTTGGGTGAATATCTGCAGTTAGAATCACTTTTTTGGACTCCTAAAGTGCATTTGAGAGCGTTTCTGGCCATCGAGTGTAAACTCTGTGTTGAGTGAATAACTGCGCTGAGAGTCACGTTTTTGGACTCTGAAAGTGCATTTGAGAGCGTTTCTGGCCTTTTTGTGGAAACTTTCTGTTGAGTGAATATCTGCCGTAAGAATCACTTTTTTGTACTCTGAAAGTGCCTTTGAGAGAGTTTCTGGCCTTTTTGTGGAAACTTTCTGTTGAGTGAATATCTGCACTAAGAATCACTTTTTTGACTCCGAAAGTGCATTTGAGAGCATTTCTGGGCTACCAGTGGAAACTCTGTGTTGAGTGAATATCTGCAGTAAGAATCACTTTTTTGGACTCCGAAAGTTCATTTGAGAGTGTTACTGGACTTCCAGTGTAAACTCTGTTTTGACTGAGTATCTGCACAAAGAATCACTTTTTTGGACTCTGAAAGTGCATTTGAGAGCGTGTCTGGCCTTCCAGTGGAAACTTTCTGTTGAGTGAATGTCTGCACTAAGAATCACTATTTTGGTCTCAGAAAGTGCATAGAGAGCGTTTCTGGCTATCTAGTGAAAACTCTGTGTTGAGTGAATAACTGCGCTGAGAATCACGTTTTTGTACTCTGAAAGTGCATTTGAGAGCGTTTCTGGCCTTCCACTGGAAACTATGTGTTGAGTGAATATCTGCACTAAGAATCACTGTTTTGGACTCAGAAGTGCTTCTGAGAGAGTTTCTGGCCTTCTCTTAAAGACTCTGTGTTGAGTGAATATCTGCAGTAAGAATCACTTTTTTGCACTCTGAGAGTGCATTTGACAGCGTTTCTGGCTATCTAGTGTAAACTGTGTGTTGAGTGAATAACTGCGCTGAGTATCACATTTTTGTACTCTGAAGGTGCATTTGAGAGCGTTTCTGGCCTTCCAGTGGAAACTCTGTGTTGAGTGAATATCTGCACTAAGAATCACTTTTTTGTACTCCGAAAGTTCATTTGAGAGGGTTACTGGCCTACCAGTGGAAACTCTGTGTTGAGTGAATATCTGCACTAAGAATCAGTGTTTTGGACTCTGAAAGTGCTTCTGAGAGAGTTTCTGGACTTTTCCTGGAAACTCTGTGTTGAGCGAATATATGCACTAAGTATCACTTTTTTGGACTCTGAAAGTGCATTTGACAGCGTTTCTGGCCTTCCAGTGGAAACACTGTGTTGAGTGAATATCTGCAGTTAGAATCACTTTTTTGGACTCTGAAAGTTCATTTGAGAGCGTTTCTGGCCTTTTAGTGGAAACTCTCCGTAGAGTGAATATCTGCTCTAAGAATCACTCTTTTGGACTCTGAAAGTGCATTTGAGAGCGTTTTTGGCCTTCCAGTGGAATCTCTGTGTTGAGTGAATATCTGCACTAAGAATCACTTTTTTGGACTCCGAAAGTGCATTTGAGAGCGTTTCTGGCCATCGAGTGTAAACTCTGTGTTGAGTGAATAACTGCGCTGAGAATCACGTTTTTGGACTCTGAAAGTGCATTTGAGAGCGTTTCTGTCCTTTTTGTGTAAACTTCTGTTGAGTGAATATCTGCAGTAAGAATCACTTTTTTGGAACCAGAAAGTGCATTTGAGAGAGTTTCTGGCCTTCCAGTGGAAACTCTGTGTTGAGTGAATATCTGCACTAAGAATCACTTTTTTGTACTCCGAAAGTTCATTTGAGAGGGTTGCTGGCCTACCAGTGGAAACTCTGTGTTGAGTGAATATCTGCACTAAGAATCACTGTTTTGCACTCTGAAAGTGCATTTGAGAGCGTTTCTGGCCTTCCAGTGGAAACTCTGTGTTGTGTGAATATCTGCACTAAGAATCACTGTTTTGGACTCTGAAAGTTCATTTGAGAGCGTTTCTGGCCTTCCAGTGGAATCTCTGTGTTGAGTGAATATCTGCAGTAAGAATCACTTTTTTGGACTCCGAAAGTTCATTTGAGAGTGTTACTGGACTTCCAGTATAAACTCTGTGTTGACTGAGTATCTGCACAAAGAATCACTTTTTTGGACTCTGAAAGTGCATTTGAGAGTGTTTCTGGCCTTCCAGTGGAAACTGTGTTGAGTGAATATCTGCACTAAGAATCACTTTTTTGGACTCTGAAAGTGCATTTGAGAGCGTGTCTGGCCTTTTTGTGGAAACTTTCTGTTGAGTGAATGTCTGCACTAAGAATCAATATTTTGGTCTCAGAAAGTGCATTGAGAGCGTTTTTGGCCTTCCAGTGGAAACTCTGTGTTGAGTGAATATCTGCAATAAGAATCAGTTTTTTGCACTCTGAAAGTGCATTTGACATGTTACTGGCTATCTAGTGTAAACTCTGTTATGAGTGAATAACTGCGCTGAGAATCACGTTTTTGTACTCTGAAAGTGCATTTGAGAGCGTTTCTGGCCTTCCAGTGGAAATTCTGTGTTGAGTGAACATCTGCAGGTAGAATCACTTTTTTGGACTCAAAGTTCATTTGAGAGCGTTTCTGGCCTTCTCTTAAAAACTCTGTGTTGAGTGAATATCTGCACTAAGAATCACTTTTTTGGTCTCAGAAAGTGCATTTGAGAGCGTTTCTGGCCTTCCAGTGGAAACTCTGTGTGGAGTGAATATCTGCAGTTAGAATCACTTTTTGGACTCTGAAAGTTCATTTGAGAGCGTTTCTGGCCTTCCAGTGGAAACTCTGTGTTGACTGAATATCTGCAGTAAGAATCACTTTTTGGACTCCTAAAGTGCATTTGAGAGCGTTTCTGGCCATCTAGTGGAAACTCTGTGTTGAGTAAATATCTCTCACTAAGAATGACTTTTTGGACTCCTAAAGCGCATTTGAGAGCGTTTCTGGCCTTCCAGTGGAAATTCTGTGTTGAGTGAATATCTGCAGTAAGAATCACATTTTTGCACTCTGAAAGTGCATTTGACAGCGTTCTGGCCTTTTAGTGGAAACTCTCCGTTGAGTGAATGTCTGCTCTAAGAATCACTTTTTGGACTCTGAAAGTGCATTTGAGAGCGTTTTTGACTTCAGTGGAATCTCTGTGTTGAGTGAATATCTGCAGTAAGAATCACTTTTTGGACTCCGTAAGTGCATTTGAGAGCGTTTCTGGCCATTGAGTGTAAACTCTGTGTTGCGTGAATAACTGCGCTGAGAATCACGTTTTGGACTCTGAAAGTGCATTTGAGAGCGTTTCTGGCCTTTTCAGGAAACTTTCTGTTGAGTGAATATCTGCAGTAAGAATCACTTTTTTGGACCCAGAAAGTGCATTTGAAAGCGTTTCTGTTCTTCCAGTGGAAACTCTATGTTGAGTGAATATATGCACTAACAATCACTTTTTTGGACTCCTAAAGTGCATCTGAGAGCGTTTCTGGCCTTCCAGCTGAAAATCTGTGTTGAGTGAATATCTGCAGTAATAATCACTTTTTTGGACTCTGAAAGTGCATTTGAGAGTGTTTCTGGCCTTCCAGTGGAAACTGTGTTGAGTGAATATCTGCACTAAGAATCACTTTTCGGACTCTGAAAGTGCATTTGGGAGCGTTTCTGGCCTTCTAGTGGAAACTCTGTGTTGAGTGAATATCTGAATAAGAATCACTTTTTTGGACTCTGAAAGTGCATTTGAGAGCGTTTCTGGCCTTCTACTGTAAACTTTGTGTTGAGTGCATATCTGCCCTGAGAATCACTGTTTTGGACACTGAAAGTGCATTTGAGAGCGTTTCTGGCCATCCAGTGGAAACTCTGTGTTGAGTGATTATTTGCCCTGAGAATCACTTTTTTTTGGACTCTGAAAGTGCTTCTCAGAGAGTTTCTGGCCTTCTACTGGAAAAATTTGTGTTAACGAATATCTGCCTAAGAATCACTTTTTGGGACTCTAGTGGAAACTCTGTGTTTAGTGAATATCTGAATAAGAATCACTTTTTTGGACTCTGAAAGTGCATTTGACAGCGTTTCTGGCCTTCTAGTGTAAACTCTGTGTATAGTGAATATCTGCACAAAGAATCACTATTTTGGACTCTGAAAGTGCTTTTTAAACGATTCTGGCCTTCCAGTGGAAACTTTGTGTTGAGCGAGTATCCGCCTTGAGATTCACTTTTTTGGACTCTGAAAGTCCTTATTAGAGAGTTTCTGGCCTTCTTCTGGAAACTCTGTGTTGAGTGAATATCTGCACTAAAAATCAATTTTTTTTACTCTGAAAATGTATTTGGGAGCGTTTCTGGCCTTCTAGTGGAAACTCTGTGCTGAGTGAATATCTGAATAAGAATCACTTTTTTGGACTCTGAGAGTGCATTTGAGAGCGTTTCTGGCCTTCTAGTTTAAACTCTGTGTATAGTGAATATCTGCACAAAGAATCACTATTTTGGATTCTGAAAGTGCATTTGACAGCGTTTCTGGCCTTCTAGTGGAAACTCTGTGTATAGTGAATATCTGAATAAGAATCACTTTTTTGGACTATCAAGTGCATTTGAGAGCGTTCCTGGCCTTCTAGTGGAAACTCTGTGTTTAGTGAATATCAGCACTAAAAATCACTTTTTTGGACTCTGAAAGAGTATTTGGGAACGTTTTTGGCCTTCCAGTGGAAACTCTGTGTTGACTGATATCTGCCCTGAGAATCTTTTTTTGGACTCTGAAAGTGCATTTGACAGCGTTTCTGGCCTTCTAGTGTAAAGGCCAGAACTTGGACTTCTGTGTATAGTGAATATCAGCACAAAGAATCACTATTTTGGACTTTGAAAGTGCATGTTAAGCGTTTCTGGCCTTCCAGTGGAAACTTTGTGTTGAGCGAGTATCTGCCTTGAGAATCACTTTTTTGGACTCTGAAAGTCTTTATTAGAGCGTTTCTGGCCTTCTTCTGGAAACTCTGTGTTGAGTGAATATCTGCACTAAAAATCAATTTTTTTTACTCTGAAAATGCATTTGAGAGAGTTTCTGGCCTTCCAGTGGAATCTCTGTGTTGAGTGATTATCTGCCCTGAGAATCACTTTTTTGGACTCTGAAAGCGCTTCTCAGAGAGTTTCTGGCCTTCTACTGGAAAATTTGTGTGAACGAATATCTGCCTAAGAATCACTTTTTTGGACTCTGAAAGTGCTTTTCAGAGAGTTGCTGGCCTTCTACTGGAAAATTTGTGTGAACGAATATCTGCACTAAGAATCACTTTTTTGGACTCTGAAAGTGCATTTGAGAGCGTTTCTGGCCATCTAGTGGAAACTCTGTGTATAGTGAATATCTGAATAAGAATCACTTTTTTGGACTCTGAAAGTGCATTTGAGAGCGTTTCTGGCCTTCTAGTCGAAACTCTGTGTTTAGTGAATATCTGCACTAAAAATCACTTTTTTGGACTCTGAAAGTGCATTTGACAGCGTTTCTGGCCTTCTAGTGGAAACTCTGTGTATGGTGAATATCTGAATAAGAATCACTTTTTTGGACTCTGAAAGTGCATTTGAGAGCGTTTCTGGCCTTCTACTGGAAACTTTGTGTTGAGTGAATATCTGCCCTGAGAATCACTGTTTTGGACTCTGAAAGTGCATTTGAGAGCGTTTCTGGCCTTCTAGTGTAAACTCTGTGTATAGTGAATATCTGCACGAAGAATCACTATTTTGGACTCTGAAAGTGCATTTGAAAGCGTTTCTGGCCCTCTAGTGGAAACTCTGTGTATAGTGAATATCTGAATAAGAATCACTTTTTTGGACTATCAAAGTGCATTTGAGAGCGTTTCTGGCCTTCTACTGGAAACTTTGTGTTGAGTGAATATCTGCCCTGAGAATCACTGTTTTGGACTCTAGTGGAAACTCTGTGTTTAGTGAATATCAGCACTAAAAATCACTTTTTTGGACTCTGAAAGAGTATTTGGGAATATTTCTGGCCATCCAGTGGAAACTCTGTGTTGACTGATATCTGCCCTGAGAATCTTTTTTTTGGACTCTGAAAGTGCATTTGACAGCGTGTCTGGCCTTCTAGTGTAAACTCTGTGTATAGTGAATATCTGCACAAAGAATCACTATTTTGGACTCTGAAAGTGCATATTAAACGTTTCTGGCCTTCCAGTGGAAACTTTGTGTTGAGCGAGTATCTGCCTTGAGAATCACTTTTTTGGACTCTGAAAGTCCTTATTAGAGAGTTTCTGGCCTTCTTCTGGAAAGTCTGTGTTGAGTGAATATCTGCACTAAAAATCAATTTTTTTTACTCTGAAAATGTATTTGGGAGCGTTTCTGGCCTTCTAGTGGAAACTCTGTGCTGAGTGAATATCTGAATAAGAATCACTTTTTTGGACTCTGAAAGTGCATTTGAGAGCGTTTCTGGCCTTCTAGTGTAAACTCTGTGTATAGTGAATATCTACACTAAACATCTATTTTTTTTACTCTGAAAGTGCATTTGACAGCGTTTCTGGCCTTCTAGTGGAAACTGTGTTGAGTGAATATCTGAATAAGAATCACTTTTTTGGACTATCAAAGTGCATTTGAGAGCGTTTCTGGCCTTCTAGTGGAAAATCTGTGAAACTCTGTGTTGACTGATTATTTGCCCTGAGAATCACTTTTTTGGACTCTGAAAGTGCTTCTCAGAGAGTTTCTGGCCTTCTACTGGAAAATTTGTATGAACGAATATCTGCCTAAGAATCACTTTTTTGGACTCTATTGGAAACTCTGTGTTTAGTGAATATCAGCACTAAAAATCACTTTTTTGGACTCTGAAAGAGTATTTGGGAACGTTTCTGGCCATCCAGTGGAAACTCTGTGTTGACTGATATCTGCCCTGAGAATCTTTTTGGACTCTGAAAGTGCAGTTGACAGCGTTTCTGGCCTTCTAGTGTAAACTCTGTGTATAGTGAATATCTGCACAAAGAATCATTATTTTGGACTCTGAAAGTGCATATTAAACGTTTCTGGCCTTCCAGTGGAAACTTTGTGTTGAGCAGTATCTGCCTTGAGAATCACTTTTTTGGACTCTGAAAGTCCTTATTAGAGAGTTTCTGGCCTTCTTCTGGAAACTGTGTTGAGTGAATATCTGCACTAAAAATCAATTTTTTTTACTCTGAAAATGTATTTGGGAGCGTTTCTGGCCTTCTAGTGGAAACTCTGTGCTGAGTGAATATCTGAATAAGAATCACTTTTTTGGACTCTGAAAGTGCATTTGAGAGCGTTTCTGGCCTTCTAGTGTAAACTCTGTGTATAGTGAATATCTACACTAAAAATCAATTTTTTTTACTCTGAAAGTGCATTTGAAAGCGTTTCTGGCCCTCTAGTGGAAACTCTGTGTATAGTGAATATCTGCACAAAGAATCACTATTTTGGACTCTGAAAGTGCATATTAAACGTTTCTGGCCTTCCAGTGGAAACTTTGTGTTGAGCGAGTATCTGCCTTGAGAATCACTTTTTTGGACTCTGAAAGTCCTTATTAGAGAGTTTCTGGCCTTCTTCTGGAAACTCTGTGTTGAGTGAATATCTGCACTAAAAATCAATTTTTTTTACTCTGAAAATGTATTTGGGAGCGTTTCTGGCCTTCCAGTGGAAACTCTGTGTTGAGTGATTATCTGCCCTGAGAATCACTTTTTGGACTCTGAAAGCGCTTCTCAGAGAGTTTCTGGCCTTCTACTGGAAAATTTGTGTGAACGAATATCTGCCTAAGAATCACTTTTTGGACTCTGAAAGTGCTTCTCAGAGTTGCTGGCCTTCTACTGGAAAATTTGTGTGAAACGAATATCTGCACTAAGAATCACTTTTTGGACTCTGAAAGTGCATTTGGGAGCGTTTCTGGCCTTCTAGTGGAAACTCTGTGTTTAGTGAATATCTGCACTAAAAATCACTTTTTGGACTCTGAAAGTGCATTTGACAGCGTTTCTGGCCTTCTAGTGGAAACTCTGTGTATAGTAAATATCTGAATAAGAATCACTTTTTGGACTATCAAAGTGCATTTGAGAGCGTTCCTGGCCTTCTACTGGAAACTTTGTGTTGAGTGAATATCTGCCCTGAGAATCACTGTTTTGGACTCTGAAAGTGCATTTGAGAGCGTTTCTGGCCTTCCAGTGGAAACTCTGTGTTGAGTGATTATTTGCCCTGAGAATCACTTTTTGACTCTGAAAGTGCTTCTCAGAGAGTTTCTGGCCTTCTACTGGAAAATTTGTATGAACGAATATCTGCCTAAGAATCACTTTTTGGACTCTAGTGGAAACTCTGTGTTTAGTGAATATCAGCACTAAAAATCACTTTTGGACTCTGAAAGAGTATTTGGGAACGTTTCTGGCCATGCAGTGGAAACTCTGTGTTGAGTGAATATCTGAATAAGAATCACTTTTTTGGACTATGAAAGTGCATTTGAGAGAGTTTCTGGCCTTCTAGTGGAAAATCTGTGAAACTCTGTGTTGACTGATATCTGCCCTGAGAATCTTTTTTTTGGACTCTGAAAGTGCATTTGACAGCGTTTCTGGCCTTCTAGTGTAAACTCTGTATAGTGAATATCTGCACAAAGAATCACTATTTTGGACTCTGAAAGTGCATATTAAACGTTTCTGGCCTTCCAGTGGAAACTTTGTGTTGAGCGAGTATCTGCCTTGAGAATCACTTTTTTGGACTCTGAAAGTCCTTATTAGAGAGTTTCTGGCCTTCTTCTGGAAACTCTGTGTTGAGTGAATATCTGCACTAAAAATCAATTTTTTTACTCTGAAAATGTATTTGGGAGCGTTTCTGGCCTTCTAGTGGAAACTCTGTGCTGAGTGAATATCTGAATAAGAATCACTTTTGGACTCTGAAAGTGCATTTGAGAGCGTTTCTGGCCTTCTAGTGTAAACTCTGTGTATAGTGAATATCTACACTACAAATCAATTTTTTTACTCTGAAAGTGCATTTGACAGCGTTTCTGGCCTTCTAGTGGAAACTCTGTGTTGAGTGAATATCTGAATAAGAATCACTTTTTGGACTATCAAAGTGCATTTGAGAGCGTTTCTGGCCTTCTAGTGGAAACTGTATGTTGACTGAATATCTGCCCTGAGAATCACTTATTTTGGACTATGAAAGTGCATTTCAGAGCGTTTCTGGCCTTCTAGTGGAAACTCTGTGTTGAGTGAATATCTGAATAAGAATCACTTTTTGGACTATGAAAGTGCATTTGAGAGAGTTTCTGGCCTTCTAGTGGAAAATCTGTGAAACTCTGTGTTGACTGATTATTTGCCCTGAGAATCACTTTTTGGACTCTGAAAGTGCTTCTCAGAGAGTTTCTGGCCTTCTACTGGAAAATTTGTATGAACGAATATCTGCCTAAGAATCACTTTTTTGGACTCTAGTGGAAACTCTGTGTTTAGTGAATATCAGCACTAAAAATCACTTTTTTGGACTCTGAAAGAGTATTTGGGAACGTTTCTGGCCATCCAGTGGAAACTCTGTGTTGACTGATATCTGCCCTGAGAATCTTTTTTTTGGACTCTGAAAGTGCATTTGACAGCGTTTCTGGCCTTCTAGTGTAAACTCTGTGTATAGTGAATATCTGCACAAAGAATCATTATTTTGGACTCTGAAAGTGCATATTAAACGTTTCTGGCCTTCCAGTGGAAACTTTGTGTTGAGCGAGTATCTGCCTTGAGAATCACTTTTTTGGACTCTGAAAGTCCTTATTAGAGAGTTTCTGGCCTTCTTCTGGAAACTGTGTTGAGTGAATATCTGCACTAAAAATGAATTTTTTTTACTCTGAAAATGTATTTGGGCGTTTCTGGCCTTCTAGTGGAAACTCTGTGCTGAGTGAATATCTGAATAAGAATCACTTTTTGGACTCTGAAAGTGCATTTGAGAGCGTTTCTGGCCTTCTAGTGTAAACTCTGTGTATAGTGAATATCTGCACTAAAAATCAATTTTTTTACTCTGAAAGTGCATTTGACAGCGTTTCTGGCCTTCTAGTGGAAACTCTGTGTTGAGTGAATATCTGAATAAGAATCACTTTTTTGGACTATGAAAGTGCATTTGAGAGAGTTTCTGGCCTTCTAGTGGAAAATCTGTGAAACACTGTGTTGACTGAATATCTGCCCTGATAATCAGTTATTTTGGACTATGAAAGTGCATTTCAGAGCGTTTCTGGCCTTCTAGTGGAACTCTGTGCTGAGTGAATATCTGAATAAGAATCACTTTTTTGCACTCTGAAAGTGCATTTGAGAGCGTTTCTGGCCTTCTAGTGTAAACTCTGTGTATAGTGAATATCTGCACAAAGAATCACTATTTTGGACTCTGAAAGTGCATTTGAAAGCGTTTCTGGCCCTCTAGTGGAAACTCTGTGTATAGTGAATATCTGAATAAGAATCACTTTTGGACTATCAAAGTGCATTTGAGAGCGTTTCTGGCCTTCTACTGGAAACTTTGTGTTGAGTGAATATCTGCCCTGAGAATCACTTTTTTGGACTCTAGTGGAAACTCTATGTTTAGTGAATATCAGCACTAAAAATCACTTTTTTGGACTCTGAAAGAGTATTTGGGAATATTTCTGGCCATCCAGTGGAAACTCTGTGTTGACTGATATCTGCCCTGAGACTCTTTTTTTTGGACTCTGAAAGTGCATTTGACAGCGTTTCTGGCCTTCTAGTGTAAACTCTGTGTATAGTGAATATCTGCACAAAGAATCACTATTTTGGACTCTGAAAGTGCATATTAAACGTTTCTGGCCTTCCAGTGGAAACTTTGTGTTGAGCAGTATCTGCCTTGAGAATCACTTTTCGACTCTGAAAGTCCTTATTAGAGAGTTTCTGGCCTTCTTCTGGAAACTCTGTGTTGAGTGAATATCTGCACTAAAAATCAATTTTTTTTACTCTGAAAATGTATTTGGGAGCGTTTCTGGCCTTCTAGTGGAAACTCTGTGCTGAGTGAATATCTGAATAAGAATCACTTTTTTGGACTCTGAAAGTGCATTTGAGAGCGTTTCTGGCCTTCTAGTGTAAACTCTGTGTATAGTGAATATCTACACTAAAAATCAATTTTTTTTACTCTGAAAGTGCATTTGACAGCGTTTCTGGCCTTCTAGTGGAAACTCTGTGTTGAGTGAATATCTGAATAAGAATCACTTTTTTGGACTATCAAAGTGCATTTGAGAGCGTTTCTGGCCTTCTAGTGGAAACTGTATGTTGACTGAATATCTGCCCTGAGAATCACTTATTTTGGACTATGAAAGTGCATTTCAGAGCGTTTCTGGCCTTCTAGTGGAAACTCTGTGTTGAGTGAATATCTGAATAAGAATCACTTTTTTGGACTATGAAAGTGCATTTGAGAGAGTTTCTGGCCTTCTAGTGGAAAATCTGTGAAACTCTGTGTTGACTGATTATTTGCCCTGAGAATCACTTTTTTGGACTCTGAAAGTGCTTCTCAGAGAGTTTCTGGCCTTCTACTGGAAAATTTGTATGAACGACTATCTGCCTAAGAATCACTTTTTTGGACTCTAGTGGAAACTCTGTGTTGACTGATATCTGCCCTGAGAATCTTTTTTTTGGACTCTGAAAGTGCATTTGACAGCGTTTCTGGCCTTCTAGTGTAAACTCTGTGTATAGTGAATATCTGCACAAAGAATCACTATTTTGGACTCTGAAAGTGCATATTAAACGTTTCTGGCTTTCCAGTGGAAACTTTGTGTTGAGCAAGTATCTGCCTTGAGAATCACTTTTTTGGACTCTGAAAGTCCTTATTTGAGAGTTTCTGGCCTTCTTCTGGAAACTCTGTGTTGAGTGAATATCTGCACTAAAAATCAATTTTTTTTACTCTGAAAATGTATTTGGGAGCGTTTCTGGCCTTCCAGTGGAAACTCTGTGTTGAGTGATTATCTGCCCTGAGAATCACTTTTTTGGACTCTGAAAGCGCTTCTCAGAGAGTTTCTGGCCTTCTACTGGAAAATTTGTGTGAACGAATATCTGCCTAAGAATCACTTTTTTGGACTCTGAAAGTGCTTCTCAGAGAGTTGCTGGCCTTCTACTGGAAAATTTGTGTGAACGAATATCTGCACTAAGAATCACTTTTTTGGACTCTGAAAGAGTATTTGGGAGCGTTTCTGGCCTTCTAGTGGAAACTCTGTGTTTAGTGAATATCTGCACTAAAAATCACTTTTTTGGACTCTGAAAGTGCATTTGACAGCGTTTCTGGCCTTCTAGTGGAAACTCTGTGTATAGTGAATATCTGAATAAGAATCACTTTTTTGGGCTATCAAAGTGCATTTGAGAGCGTTTCTGGTCTTCTACTGGAAACTTTGTGTTGAGTGAATATCTGCCCTGAGAATCACTGTTTTGGACTCTGAAAGTGCATTTGAGAGCGTTTCTGGCCTTCCAGTGGAAACTCTGTGTTGAGTGATTATTTGCCCTGAGAATCACTTTATTGGACTCTGAAAGTGCTTCTCAGAGAGTTTCTGGCCTTCTACTGGAAAATTTGTATGAACGAATATCTGCCTAAGAATCACTTTTTTGGACTCTAGTGGAAACTCTGTGTTGAGTGAATATCTGAATAAGAATCACTCTTTTGGACTATCAAAGTGCATTTGAGAGCGTTCCTGGCCTTCTAGTGGAAACTCTGTGTTTAGTGAATATCAGCACTAAAAATCACTTTTTGGACTCTGAAAGAGTATTTGGGAACGTTTTTGGCCTTCCAGTGGAAACTCTGTGTTGACTGATATCTGCCCTGAGAATCTTTTTTTGGACTCTGAAAGTGCATTTGACAGCGTCTCTGGCCTTCTAGTGTAAAGGCCAGAACTTGGACTTCTGTGTATAGTGAATATCTGCACAAAGAATCACTATTTTGGACTCTGAAAGTGCATTTTAAGCGTTTCTGGCCTTCCAGTGGAAACTTTGTGTTGAGCGAGTATCTGCCTTGAGAATCACTTTTTTGGACTCTGAAAGTCCTTATTAGAGAGTTTCTGGCCTTCTTCTGGAAACTCTGTGTTGAGTGAATATCTGCACTAAAAATCAATTTTTTTTACTCTGAAAATGTATTTGGGAGCGTTTCTGGCCTCTCTAGTGGAAACTCTGTGCTGAGTGAATAACTGCACTAAGAATCACTTATTTTGTTTCTCAAAGTGCTTCTGAGAGAGTTTCTGGACTTCTAGTGGAATCTCTGTGTTCAGTTAATATCTGGTTAAAGAAGCACATTTGGAACTCTGAAAGTGCATTTGAGAGCGTTTCTGGCTTTCTAGTGTAAACTCTGTGTATAGTGAATATCTGCACAAAGAATCACTATTTTGGACTATGACAGTGCATTTGACAGCGTTTCTGGCCTTCTAGTGGAAACTCTGTGTATAGTGAATATCTGAATAAGAATCACTTTTTTGGACTATCAAAGTGCATTTGACAGCGTTTCTGGCCTTCTAGTGGAATCTCTGTGTTGACTGAATATCTGAAGAAGAATCACTTTTTTGGACTATCAAAGTGCATTAGAGAGTGTTCCTGGCCTTCTAGTGGAAACTCTGTGTTGAGTGAATATCTGCCCTGAGAATCACTTTTTTGGACTCTGAAATTGCATTTGAGAGTGTTTCTGATGTTTTAGTGGAAACTCTGTGTTGAGTGAATATCAGCATTAAAAACCATTTTTTTGGACTCTGAAAGTGCATTTGACAGCGTTTCTGGCCTTCTAGTGGAAACTCTGTGTATAGTGAATATTTGCACGAAGAATCACTATTTTGGATTCTGAAAGTGCTTCTGGGAGAGTTTCTGGACTTCTAGTGGAACCTCTGTGTTCAGTTAATATGTGGTTAAAGAAGCACATTTGAGACTCAAAGTGCATTTGAGAGCGTTTCTGGCCTTCTAGTGTAAACTCTGTGTATAGTGAATATCTGCACAAAGAATCACTATTTTGGACTCTGAAAGTGCACATTAAACGTTTCTGGCCTTCCAGTGGAAACTTTGTGTTGAGCGAGTATCTGCCTTGAGAATCAATTTTTTGGACTCTGAAAGTCCTTATTAGAGAGTTTCTGGCCTTCTTCTAGAAACTCTGTGTATAGTGAATATCTGCACCAAAAATCAATTTTTTTTACTCTGAAAGTGCATTTGACAGCGTTTCTGGCCTTCTAATGGAAACTCTGTGTTGAGTGAATATCTGAATAAGAATCACTTTTTGGACTATCAAAGTGCATTTGAGAGCGTTTCTGGCCTTCTAGTGGAAACTGTATGTTGACTGAATATCTGCCCTGAGAATCACTTATTTTGGACTATGAAAGTGCATTTCAGAGCGTTTCTGGCCTTCTAGTGGAAACTCTGTGTTGAGTGAATATCTGAATAAGAATCACTTTTTTGGACTATGAAAGTGCATTTGAGAGAGTTTCTGGCCTTCTAGTGGAAAATCTGTGAAACTCTGTGTTGACTGAATATCTGCCCTGAGAATCAGTTATTTTGGACTATGAAAGTGCATTTCAGAGCGTTTCTGGCCTTCTAGTGGAAACTCTGTGTATAGTGAATATCTGAATAAGAATCACTTTTTTGGACTCTGAAAGAGTATTTGGGAACGTTTTTGGCCTTCCAGTGGAAACTCTGTGTTGACTGATATCTGCCCTGAGAATCATTTTTTTGGACTCTGAAAGTGCATTTGACAGCGTTTTTGGCCTTCTAGTGGAAACTCTGTGTATAGTGAATATCTGCACAAAGAATCACTATTTTGGACTCTGAAAGTGCATTTTAAGCGTTTCTGGCCTTCCAGTGGAAACTTTGTGTTGAGCGAGTATCTGCCTTGAGAATCACTTCTTTGGACTCTGAAAGTCCTTATTAGAGAGTTTCTGGCCTTCTTCTGGAAACTCTGTGTTGAGTGAATATCTGCACTAAAAATCAATTTTTTTTACTCTGAAAATGTATTTGGGAGCGTTTCTGGCCTTCTAGTGGAAACTCTGTGCTGAGTGAATAACTGCACTAAGAATCACTTTTTTTGTTTCTGAAAGTGCTTCTGAGAGAGTTTCTGGACTTCTAGTGGAATCTCTGTGTTCAGTTAATATCTGGTTAAAGAAGCACATTTGGGACTCTGAAAGTGCTTTTGAGAGCGTTTCTGGCCTTCTAGTGTAAACTCTGTGATTAGTGAATGTCTGCACGAAGAATCACTATTTTGGACTCTGAAAGTGCATTTGACAGCGTTTCTGGCCTTCTAGTGGAAACTCTGTGTATAGTGAATATCTGAATAAGAATCACTTTTTTGGACTATCAAAGTGCATTTGAGAGCGTTTCTGGCCTTCTAGTGGAAACTCTGTCTTGAATGATATCTGCCCTGAGAATCATTTTTTTGGACTCTGAAAGTGCATTTGACAACGTTTCTTGTCTTCTAGTGGAAACTCTGTGTTGAGTGAATATCTGAATAAGAATCACTTTTTTGGACTATAAAAGTGCATTTGGGAGCGTTTCTGGCCTTCTAGTGGAAAATCTGTGAAACTCTGTGTTGACTGAATATCTGCCCTGAGAATCACTTTTTTGGACTCTGAAAGTGCTTCTCAGAGAGTTTCTGGCCTTCTACTGGAAAATTTGTGTGAACGAATATCTGCCTAAGAATCACTTTTTTGGACTCTGAAAGTGCATTTGGGAGCGTTTCTGGCCTTCTAGTGGAAACTCTGTGTTTAGTGAATATCAGCACTAAAAATCACTTTTTTGGACTCTGAAAGAGTATTTGGGAACGTTTTTGGCCTTCCAGTGGAAACTCTGTGTTGACTGATATCTGCCCTGAGAATCTTTTTTTTGGACTCTGAAAGTGCATTTGAGAGCGTTTCTGGCCTTCTAGTGGAAACTGTGTGTTGACTGAATATCTGCCCTGAGAATCACTTATTTTGGACTATGAAAGTGCATTTCAGAGCGTTTCTGGCCTTCTAGTGGAAACTCTGTGTTGAGTGAATATCTGCATAAGAATCACTTTTTTGGACTCTGAAAGTGCATTTGAGAACGTTTCTGGCCTTCTAGTGGAAACTCTGTGTTGAGTGAATATCTGAATAAGAATCACTTTTTTGGACTCTGAAAGTGCATTTGAGAGCGTTTCTGGCCTTCTACTGGAAACTTTGTGTTGAGTGAATATCTGCCCTGAGAATCACTGTTTTGGACTCTGAAAGTGCATTTGAGAGCGTTTCTGGCCTTCCAGTGGAAACTCTGTGTTGAGTGATTATTTGCCCTGAGAATCACTTTTTTGGACTCTGAAAGTGCTTCTCAGAGAGTTTCTGGCCTTCTACTGGAAAATTTGTGTGAACGAATATCTGCCTAAGAATCACTTTTGGACTCTGAAAGTGCATTTGGGAGCATTTCTGGCCTTCTAGTGGAAACTCTGTGTTTAGTGAATATCAGCACTAAAAATCACTTTTTGGACTCTGAAAGAGTATTTGGGAACGTTTTGGCCTTCCAGTGGAAACTCTGTGTTGACTGATATCTGCCCTGAGAATCTTTTTTTTGGACTCTGAAAGTGCATTTTAAGTGTTTCTGGCCTTCCAGTGGAAACTTTGTGTTGAGCGAGTTTCTGCCTTGAGAATCACTTTTTTGGACTCTGAAAGTCCTTATTAGAGAGTTTCTGGCCTTCTTCTGGAAACTCTGTGTTGAGTGAATATCTGCACTAAAAATCAATTTTTTTTACTCTGAAAATGTATTTGGGAGCGTTTCTGGCCTTCTAGTGGAAACTCTGTGTTTAGTGAATATCTGCACTAAAAATCACTTTTTTGGACTCTGAAAGTGCATTTGAGAACGTTTCTGGCCTTCTAGTGGAAACTCTGTGTTGAGTGAATATCTGAATAAGAATCACTTTTTTGGACTCTGAAAGTGCATTTGAGAGCGTTTCTGGCCTTCTACTGAAACTTTGTGTTGAGTGAATATCTGCCCTGAGAATCACTGTTTTGGACTCTGAAAGTGCATTTGAGAGCGTTTCTGGCCTTCCAGTGGAAACTCTGTGTTGAGTGATTATTTGCCCTGAGAATCACTTTTTTGGACTATGAAAGTGCTTCTCAGAGAGTTTCTGGCCTTCTACTGGAAAATTTGTGTGAACGAATATCTGCCTAAGAATCACTTTTTTGGACTCTGAAAGTGCATTTGGGAGCGTTTCTGGCCTTCTAGTGGAAACTCTGTGTTTAGTGAATATCAGCACTAAAAATCACTTTTTGGACTCTGAAAGAGTATTTGGGAGCGTTTTTGGCCTTCCAGTGAAACTCTGTGTTGACTGATATCTGCCCTGAGAATCTTTTTGGACTCTGAAAGTGCATTTTAAGTGTTTCTGGCCTTCCAGTGGAAACTTTGTGTTGAGCGAGTTTCTGCCTTGAGAATCACTTTTTTGGACTCTGAAAGTCCTTATTAGAGAGTTTCTGGCCTTCTTCTGGAAACTCTGTGTTGAGTGAATATCTGCACTAAAATCAATTTTTTTTTACTCTGAAAATGTATTTGGGAGCGTTTCTGGCCTTCTAGTGGAAACTCTGTGCTGAGTGAATATCTGAATAAGAATCACTTTTTGGACTCTGAAAGTGCATTTGAGAGCGTTTCTGGCCTTCTAGTGTAAACTCTGTGTATAGTGAATATCTGCACAAAGAATCACTATTTTGGACTCTGAAAGTGCATTTGACAGCGTTTCTGGCCTTCTAGTGGAAACTCTGTGTTGAGTGAATATCTGAATAAGAATCACTTTTTGGACTATGAAAGTGCATTTGAGAGAGTTTCTGGCCTTCTAGTGGAAAATCTGTGAAACTCTGTGTTGACTGAATATCTGCCCTGAGAATCACTTATTTTGGACTATGAAAGTGCATTTCAGAGCGTTTCAGCCTTCTAGTGGAAACTCTGTGTTGAGTGAATATCTGCACTAAAATCAATTTTTTACTCTGAAAGTGCATTTGACAGCGTTTCTGGCCTTCTAGTGGAAACTCTGTGTTGAGTGAATATCTGAATAAGAATCACTTTTTTGGACTATCAAAGTGCATTTGACAACGTTTCTGGCCTTCTAGTGGAAACTCTGTGTTGAGTGAATATCTGAATAAGAATCACTTTTTGGACTATAAAAGTGCATTTGGGAGCGTTTCTGGCCTTCTAGTGGAAAATCTGTGAAACTCTGTGTTGACTGAATATCTGCCCTGAGAATCACTTTTGGACTCTGAAAGTGCTTCTCAGAGAGTTTCTGGCCTTCTACTGGAAAATTTGTGTGTGAACGAATATCTGCCTAAGAATCACTTTTTGGACTCTGAAAGTGCATTTGGGAGCGTTTCTGGCCTTCTAGTGGAAACTCTGTGTTTAGTGAATATCAGCACTAAAAATCACTTTTTGGACTCTGAAAGAGTATTGAGAACATTTTTGGCCTTCCAGTGGAAACTCTGTGTTGACTGATATCTGCCCTGAGAATCTTTTTGGACTCTGAAAGTGCATTTGAGAGCGTTTCTGGCCTTCTAGTGGAAACTGTGTGTTGACTGAATATCTGCCCTGAGAATCACTTATTTTGGACTATGAAAGTGCATTTCAGAGCGTTTCTGGCCTTCTAGTGGAAACTCTGTGTTGAGTGAATATCTGCATAAGAATCACTTTTTGGACTCTGAAAGTGCATTTGAGAACGTTTCTGGCCTTCTAGTGGAAACTCTGTGTTGAGTGAATATCTGAATAAGAATCACTATTTTGGACTCTGAAAGTGCATTTTAAGCTTTTCTGGCCTTCCAGTGGAAACTTTGTGTTGAGCGAGTATCTGCCTTGAGAATCACTTCTTTGGACTCTGAAAGTCCTTATTAGAGAGTTTCTGGCCTTCTTCTGGAAACTCTGTGTTGAGTGAATATCTGCACTAAAAATCAATTTTTTTACTCTGAAATGTATTTGGGAGCGTTTCTGGCCTTCTAGTGGAAACTCTGTGCTGAGTGAATAACTGCACTAAGAATCACTTTTTGTTTCTGAAAGTGCTTCTGAGAGAGTTTCTGGACTTCTAGTGGAATCTCTGTGTTCAGTTAATATCTGGTTAAAGAAGCACATTTGGGACTCTGAAAGTGCTTTGAGAGCGTTTCTGGCCTTCTAGTGTAAACTCTGTGATTAGTGAATGTCTGCATCAAGAATCACTATTTTGGACTCTGAAAGTGCATTTGACAGCGTTTCTGGCCTTCTAGTGGAAACTCTGTGTATAGTGAATATCTGCACTAAAAATCCCAATTTTTTACTCTGAAAGTGCATTTGACAGCGTTTCTGGCCTTCTAGTGGAAACTCTGTGTTGAGTGAATATCTGAATAAGAATCACTTTTTGGACTATCAAAGTGCATTTGAGAGCGTTTCTGGCCTTCTAGTGGAAACTGTATGTTGACTGAATATCTGCCCTGAGAATCACTTATTTTGGACTATGAAAGTGCATTTCAGAGCGTTTCTGGCCTTCTAGTGGAAACTCTGTGTTGAGTGAATATCTGAATAAGAATCACTTTTTGGACTATGAAGTGCATTTGAGAGAGTTTCTGGCCTTCTAGTGGAAAATCTGTGAAACTCTGTGTTGACTGAATATCTGCCCTGAGAATCACTTATTTTGGACTATGAAAGTGCATTTCAGAGCGTTTCTGGCCTTCTAGTGGAAACTCTGTGTTGAGTGAATATCTGCACTAAAAATCAATTTTTTTACTCTGAAAATGTATTTGGGAGCGTTTCTGGCCTTCTAGTGGAAACTCTGTGAGTGAATATCTGAATAAGAATCACTTTTGGACTCTGAAAGTGCATTTGAGAGCGTTTCTGGCCTTCTAGTGTAAACTCTGTGTATAGTGAATATCTGCACGAAGAATCACTATTTTAGACTCTGAAAGTGCATTTGACAGCGTTTCTGGCCTTCTAGTGGAAACTCTGTGTTGAGTGAATATCTGAATAAGAATCACTTTTTGGACTCTGAAAGTGCATTTGAGAGCGTTTCTGGCCTTCTACTGGAAAATTTGTGTTGAGTGAATATCTGCCCTGAGAATCACTGTTTTGGACTCTGAAAGTGCATTTGAGAGCGTTCTGGCCTTCCAGTGGAAACTCTGTGTTGAGTGATTATCTGCCCTGAGAATCACTTTTGGACTCTGAAAGCGCTTCTCAGAGAGTTTCTGGCCTTCTACGGGAAAATTTTGTGTGAACGAATATCTGCCTAAGAATCACTTTTTGGACTCTGAAAGTTTTCTCAGAGAGTTTCTGGCCTTCTACTGGAAAAAATTTGTGTGAACGAATATCTGCCGAAGAATCACTTTTTGGACTCTGAAAGTGCATTTGGGAGCGTTTCTGGCCTTCTAGTGGAAAACTCTGTGTTTAGTGAATATCAGCACTAAAAATCACTTTTTGGACTCTGAAAGAGTATTTGGAAGCATTTTTGGCCTTCAGTGGAAACTCTGTGTTGACTGATATCTGCCCTGAGAATCATTTTTTGGACTCTGAAAGTGCATTTGACAGCGTTTTTGGCCTTCTAGTGGAAACTCTGTGTATAGTGAATATCTGCAAAAAGAATCACTATTTTGGACTCTGAAAGTGCATTTTAGCGTTTCTGGCCTTCCAGTGGAAACTTTGTGTTGAGCGAGTATCTGCCTAGAGAATCACTTCTTTGGACTCTGAAAGTCCTTATTAGAGAGCTTCTGGCCTTCTTCTGGAAACTCTGTGCGTTGAGTGAATATCTGCACTAAAAAAATCAATTTTTTTACTCTGAAAATGTATTTGGGAGCGTTTCTGGCCTTCTAGTGGAAACTCTGTGCTGAGTGAATAACTGCACTAAGAATCACTTTTTTGTTCTGAAAGTGCTTCCTGAGAGAGTTTCTGGACTTCTAGTGGAATCTCTGTGTTCAGTTAATATCTGGTTAAAGAAGCACATTTGGGACTCTGAAAAGCATTTGAGAGCGTTTCTGGCCTTCTAGTGAAACTCTGTGATTAGTGAATGTCTGACGAAGAATCACTATTTTGGACTCTGAAAGTGCATTTGACAGCGTTTTGGCCTTCTAGTGGAAACTCTGTGTATAGTGAATATCTGAATAAGAATCACTTTTTGGACTATCAAAGTGCATTTGAGAGCGTTTCTGGCCTTCTAGTGGAAACTCTGTCTTGAATGATATCTGCCCTGAGAATCATTTTTTGGACTCTGAAAGTGCATTTGACAAACGTTTCTTGCCTTCTAGTGGAAACTCTGTGTTGAGTGAATATCTGAATAAGAATCACTTTTTGGACTATGAAAGTGCATTTCAGAGAGTTTCTGGCCTTCTACTGGAAAAACTCTGTGTTGACTGAATATCTGCCCTGAGAATCACTTTTTTGGACTCTGAAAGTGCTTCTCAGAGAGTTTCTGGCCTTCTACTGGAAAATTTGTGTGAACGAATATCTGCCTAAGAATCACTTTTTTGGACTCTGAAAGTGCATTTGGGAGCGTTTCTGGCCTTCTAGTGGAAACTCTGTGTTTAGTGAATATCAGCACTAAAAATCACTTTTTGGACTCTGAAAGAGTATTTGGGAACGTTTTTGGCCTTCCAGTGAAACTCTGTGTTGACTGATATCTGCCCTGAGAATCTTCTTTTTGGACTCTGAAAGTGCATTTGAGAGCGTTTCTGGCCTTCTAGTGGAAACTGTGTGTTGACTGAATATCTGCCCTGAGAATCACTTATTTTGGACTATGAAAGTGCATTTCAGAGCGTTTCTGGCCTTCTAGTGGAAACTCTGTGTTGAGTGAATATCTGCATAAGAATCACTTTTTGGACTCTGAAAGTGCATTTGAGGGCGTTTCTGGCCTTCTAGTGGAAACTCTGTGTTGAGTGAATATCTGAATAAGAATCACTTTTTGGACTCTGAAAGTGCATTTGAGAGCGTTTCTGGCCTTCTAGTGTAAACTCTGTGTATAGTGAATATCTGCACGAAGAATCACTATTTTGGACTCTGAAAGTGCATTTGACAGCGTTTCTGGCCTTCTAGTGGAAACTCTGTGTATAGTGAATATCTGAACAAGAATCACTTTTTTGGACTCTGAAAGTGCATTTGAGAGCGTTTTCTGGCCTTCTACTGAAACTTTGTGTTGAGTGAATATCTGCCCTGAGAATCACTGTTTTGGACTCTGAAAGTGCATTTGAGAGCGTTTCTGGCCTTCCAGTGGAAACTCTGTGTTGAGTGATTATTTGCCCTGAGAATCACTTTTTGGACTCTGAAAGTGCTTCTCAGAGTTTCTGGCCTTCTACTGGAAACTTTGTGTGAACGAATATCTGCCTAAGAATCACTTTTTGGACTCTGAAAGTGCATTTGGGGAGGCGTTTCTGGCCTTCTAGTGGAAACTCTGTGTTGAGTGAATATCTGAATAAGAATCACTTTTTGGACTCTGAAAGTGCATTTGAGACGTTTCTGGCCTTCTAGTGTAAACTCTGTGTATAGTGAATATCTGAATAAGAATCACTATTTTGGACTCTGAAAGTGCATTTGACAGCGTTTCTGGCCTTCTAGTGAAACTCTGTGTATAGTGAATATCTGAATAAGAATCACTTTTTGGACTCTGAAAGTGCATTTGAGAGCGTTTCTGGCCTTCTACTGGAAACTTTGTGTTGAGTGAATATTTGCCCTGAGAATCACTGTTTTGGACTCTGAAAGTGCATTTGAGAGCGTTTCTGGCCTTCCAGTGGAAACTCTGTGTTGAGTGATTATTTGCCCTGAGAATCACTTTTTGGACTCTGAAAGTGCTTCTCAGAGTTTCTGGCCTTCTACTGGAGACGAATATCTTTCTTTTTGGACTCTTGCATTTAGTGGAAACTCTGTGTTTAGTGAATATCAGCACTAAAAATCACTTTTTGGACTCTGAAAGAGTATTTGGGAGCGTTTTTGGCCTTCCAGTGGAAACTTTGTGTTTGAGTGAGTATCTGCCTTGAGAATCACTTTTGGACTATGAAAGTGCATTTCCAGAGCGTTTCTGGCCTTCTAGTGGAAACTGTATGTTGACTGAATATCTGCCTGAGAATCACTTATTTTGGACTATGAAAGTGCATTTCAGAGCGTTTCTGGCCTTCTAGTGGAAACTCTGTGTTGAGTGAATATCTGCACTAAAAATCAATTTTTTACTCTGAAAGTGTATTTAGAGCGTTTCTGGCCTTCTAGTGGAAACTCTGTGCTGAGTGAATATCTGAATAAGAATCACTTTTTGGACTCTGAAATGCATTTGAGAGCGTTTCTGGCCTTCTAGTGTAAACTCTGTGTATAGTGAATATCTGCACGAAGAATCACTATTTTGGATATCTGGCACGAAGTGCATTTGACAGCGTTTCCTGGCCTTCTAGTGGAAACTCTGTGTTGAGTGAATATCTGAATAAGAATCACTTTTTTGGACTCTGAAAGTGCATTTGAGAGCGTTTCTGGCCTTCTACTGGAAAATTTGTGTTGAGTGAATATCTGCCCTGAGAATCACTGTTTGGACTCTGAAAAGTGCATTTGAGAGCGTTTCTGGCCTTCCAGTGGAAACTCTGTGTTGAGTGATTATCTGCCCTGAGAATCACTTTTTGGACTCTGGCGCGCTCTCAGAGAGTTTCTGGCCTTCTACGGAAAATTTGTGTGACGAATATCAGCACTAAAAATCACTTTTTTGACTCTGAAAGAGTATTTGGGAACGTTTTTGGCCTTCCAGTGGAAACTCTGTGTTGACTGATATCTGCCCTGAGAATCTTCTTTTTGGACTCTGAAAGTGCATTTGAGAGCGTTTCTGGCCTTCTAGTGGAAACTGTGTGTTGACTGAATATCTGCCCTGAGAATCACTTATTTTGGACTATGAAAGTGCATTTGAGCGTTTCTGGCCTTCTAGTGGAAACTCTGTGTTGAGTGAATATCTGCATAAGAATCACTTTTTGGACTCTGAAAGTGCATTTGAGAACGTTTCTGGCCTTCTAGTGGAAACTCTGTGTTGAGTGAATATCTGAATAAGAATCACTTTTTGGACTCTGAAGTCATTTGAGAGCGTTTTTGGCCTTCAGGAGT
>JAFDVH010000031.1:188683-204813 GCA_019176425.1 Megalops atlanticus | reverse complement strand
TTTGAGTCCAAAAAGTGATTGTTAGCAGATATTCACTCAACACAGAGTTTCCAGTAGAAGACCAGAAACGTCTCTCAGAAGCACTCTCTGAGTACAAAAAGTGATTTTAGTGCAGATATTCACTCAACACAGAGTTTCAGTAAAGGGCCAGAAACGCTCTCAAAGGCATTTTCAGAGTCCAAAACATTCATTCTTACTGCAAATATTCACTCAACACAGACTTTTCCCTGAAAGGCCAGAAACGCTCTAAGAAGCACTTTCAGAGTCCAAAAGTGATTCTTAGTGCAGATATTCACTCAACACAGAGTTTCCAGTAAAAGGCCAGAAACGCTCTCAAATGCATTTTCAGAGTCCATAAAATTTATTCTTACTGCAAATGTTCACTCTACAGAATTTTCACTGGAAGGCCAGAAACCCTCTCAAATGCACTTTCAGAGTCCAAAAGTGATTCTTAGTGCAGATATTCACTCAACACAGAGTTTCCAGTAAAAGGCCAGAAACTCTCTCAAAAGCATTTTCAGAGTCCAAAATTGATTCTTACTGCAAACACTCACTCAACAGAGAGTTTCCACTGGAAGTCCAGAAATGCTCTCAAATGCACTTTTAGAGTCCAAAAATTGATTCTTGCAGATATTAACTCAACACAGAGTTTCCTGAGAATGCCAGAAACTCTCTCAGAAGCACTTTCTAAGTCCAAAACCGTGATTCTTAGTGCAGATATTCACTCAATACAGAGTTTCCAGGAAGGCCAGAAACGCTCTCAGAAGCACTTTCAGAGTCCAAAAAGATTCTAGTGCAGATATTCACTCAACACAGAGTTTTCCAGTAAGGCCAGAAACTCTCTCAAATGCATTTTCAGAGTCCAAAATTGATTCTTACTGCAAATATTCACTCAACAGAGAGTTTCCACTGGAAGGCCAGAATGCTCTCAAATGCACTTTTAGAGTGCAAAAAAATTGATTCTTACTGCAGATATTAACTCAACACAGAGTTTCCTGAGAATGCCAGAAACTCCTCAGAAGCACTTTCTAAGTCCAAACAGTGATTCTTAGTGCAGATATTCAATCAACACAGAGTTTACACTGCAAGGCCAGAAATGCTCTCAAATGCACTTTCAGAGTCCAAAAAGTGATTGTTAGTACAGATATTCACTCAACACAGAGTTTCCAGTAAAGGCCAGAAACGCTCTCAGAAGCACTTTCTGAGTCCAAAACAGTGATTCTTTTGCAGATATTCACTCAACACAGAGTTTCCACTGGAAGGCCAGAAATGCTCTCAAAAGCACTTTTAGATTCCAAAAAAGTGATTCTTACTGCAAATATTCCTCAACACAGACTTTTCACTGGAAGGCCAGAAACGCTCTCAGAAGCACTTTCAGAGTCCAAAAAAGTGATTCTTAGTGCAGATATTCACTCAACACAGAATTTTCACTGGAAGGCCAGAAAGCACTCATATGCACTTTCTGAGTCCAAAAGTGATTCTTAGTGCAGATATTCACTCAACACAGAGTTTCCACTGGAAGGCCAGAAACGCTCTCAAATGCACTTTCAAAGTCCAAAAATGATTCTTAGTGCAGATATTCACTCAACACAGAGTTTCCAGTAAAAAGGCCAGAAACGCTCTCAAATGCATTTCTGAGTCCAAAAAGTGATTCTTAGTGCAGATATTCACTCAACACAGAGTTTCCAGTAAAAGGCCAGAAACACTCTCAGAAGCACTTTCTGAGTCCAAAAAGTGATTCTAGTGCAGATATTCACTCAACACAGAGTTTCCAGTAAAGGCCAGAACGCTCTCAGAAGCACTTTCTGAGTGCAAAAAGTGATTCTTAGTGCAGATATTCACTCAACACAGAGTTTCCAGTAAAGGGCCAGAAACGCTCGCAAATGCATTTTCAGAGTCCAAAAATTGATTCTTACCGCAAATATTCACTCAACACAGAATTTTCACTGAAAGGCCAGAAACGCTCTCAAATGCACTTTCAGAGTCCAAAAAAGTGATTCTTTAGTGCAGATATTCACTCAACACAGAGTTTACACTTGAAGGCCAGAAACGCTCTCAAATGCACTTTTTAGAGTGCAAAAATTGATTCTTACTGCAGATATTAACTCAACACAGAGTTTCCTGGAGAATACCAGAAAGTCTCTCAGAAGCACTTTCTAAGTCCAAAATGTTGATTCTTAGTGCAGATATTCACTCAACACAGACTTTTCACTGAAGGCTGAAACGCTCTCAAATGCACTTTCTGAGTCCAAAAAGTGGATTCTTAGTGCAGATATTCACTCAACACAGAGTTTCACTGGAAGGCCAGAAACGCTCTCAAATGCACTTTCTGAGTCCAAAATTGATTCTTAGTGCAAATAATCACTCAACACAGACTTTTCACTGGAAGGCCAGAAACGCTCTCGAATGCATTTTCGGAGTCCAAAAAGTGATTGTTATTGCAGATATTCACTCAACACAGAATTTCCTGTAAAGGCCAAAACGCTCTGAAGCACTTTCTGAGTCCAAAAGTGATTCTTAGTGCAGATATTCACTCAACACAGAGTTTCCAGTAGAAGACCAGAAACGCTCTCAGAAGCACTCTGAGTACAAAAAGTGATTCTTAGTGCAGATATTCACTCCAACACAGAGTTTCCAGTAAAGGGAAACTCTCAAATGCATTTTCAGAGTCCATAAAATTTATTCTTACTGCAAATGTTCACTCTACACAGAATTTTCACTGGAAGGCCAGAAACCCTCTCAAATGCACTTTCAGAGTCCAAAATGTGATTCTTAGTGCAGATATTCACTCAACACAGAGTTTCCAGTAAAAGGCCAGAAACGCTCTCAAATGCATTTTTAGAGTCCAAAAAATTGATTCTTACTGCAGATATTCACTCAACACAGAGTTTCCAGTAAAAGGCCAGAAACGCTCTCAGAAGCACTTTCTGAGTGCAAAAAAGTGATTCTTAGTGCAGATATTCACTCAACACAGAGTTTCCAGTAAAGGGCCAGAAACGCCGCAAATGCATTTTCAGAGTCCAAAAATTGATTCTTACTGCAAATATTCACTCAACACAGAATTTTCACTGAAAGGCCAGAAACGCTCTCAAATGCACTTTCAGAGTCCAAAAAGTGATTCTTAGTGCAGATATTCACTCAACACAGAGTTTACACTTGAAGGCCAGAAACGCTCTCAAATGCACTTTTAGAGTGCAAAAAATTGATTCTTACTGCAGATATTAACTCAACACAGAGTTTCCTGGAGAATACCAGAAAGTCTCTCAGAAGCACTTTCTAAGTCCAAAACAGTGATTCTTAGTGCAGATATTCACTCAACACAGACTTTTCACTAGAAGGCCAGAAACGCTCTCAAATGCACTTTCTGAGTCCAAAAAGTGATTCTTAGTGCAGATATTCACTCAACACAGAGTTTCCACTGGAAGGCCAGAACGCTCTCAATGCACTTTCTGAGTCCAAAAAGTGATTCTTAGTGCAGATATTCACTCAACACAGAGTTTCCAGTAAAGGCCAGAAACGCTCTCAGAAGCACTTTCTGAGTCCAAAAAATTGATTCTTAGTGCAAATAATCACTCAACACAGACTTTTCACTGGAAGGCCAGAAACGCTCTCGAATGCATTTTCGGAGTCCAAAAAAGTGATTGTTATTGCAGATATTCACTCAACACAGAATTTCCTGTAAAAGGCCAGAAACGCTCTCAGAAGCACTTTCTGAGTCCAAAAGTGATTCTTAGTGCAGATATTCACTCAACACAGAGTTTCCACTGGAAGGCCAGAAAACGCTCTCAAATGCACTTTCAGAGTCCAAAAAAGTGATTCTTAGTGCAGATATTCACTCAACACAGAGTTTACACTGGAAGGCCAGGAACACTCTCAAATGCATTTTCGGAGTCCAAAAAAGTGATTGTTAGTGCAGATATTCACTCAACACAGAGTTTCCAGTAGAAGACCAGAAACGCTCTCAGAAGCACTCTCTGAGTACAAAAAAGTGATTCTTAGTGCAGATATTCACTCAACACAGAGTTTCCAGTAAAAGGCCAGAAACGCTCTCAAATGCATTTTCAGAGTCCATAAAATTTATTCTTACTGCAAATGTTCACTCTACACAGAATTTTCACTGGAAGGCCAGAAACCCTCTCAAATGCACTTTCAGAGTCCAAAAATGTGATTCTTAGTGCAGATATTCACTCAACACAGAGTTTCCAGTAAAAGGCCAGAAACGCTCTCAAATGCATTTTTAGAGTCCAAAAAATTGATTCTTACTGCAAATATTCACTCAACACAGCATTTTCACTGGAAGGCCAGAAACGCTCTCAAAGGCACTTTCAGAGTTCAAAAAAGTGATTGTGAGTGCAGATATTCACTCAACACAGAGTTTCCAGTAAAGGGCCAGAAACACTCTCAAATGCATTTTCAGAGTCCAAAAATTTGATTCTTACTGCAAATATTCACTCAAACCAGACTTTGCACTGGAAGAACAGAAACGCTCTCAAATGCACTTTTAGAGTCCAAAAAAGTGATTCTTACTGAAGATATTAACTCAACACAGAGTTTCCAGTAAAAGGCCAGAAACTCTCTCAAATGCATTTTCTAAGTACAAAACAGTCATTCTTAGTGCAGATATTCACTCAACACAGAGTTTCCACTGGAAGGCCAGAAATGCTCTCAAATGCACTTTCAGAGTCCAAAAAAGTGATTGTTAGTACAGATATTCACTCAACACAGAGTTTCCAGTAAAAGGCCAGAAACGCTCTCAGAAGCACTTTCTGAGTCCAAAACAGTGATTCTTTGTCCAGATATTCACTCAACACAGAGTTTCCACTGGAAGGCCAGAAATGCTCTCAAAAGCACTTTTAGAGTCCAAAAAAGTGATTCTTACTGCAAACATTCACTCAACACAGAATTTCCTGTAAAAGGCCAGAAACGCTCTCAGAAGCACTTTCTGAGTGCAAAAAAGTGATTCTTAGTGCAGATATTCACTCAACACAGAGTTTCCAGTAAAGGGCCAGAAACGCTCGCAAATGCATTTTCAGAGTCCAAAAATTGATTCTTACTGCAAATATTCACTCAACACAGAATTTTCACTGAAAGGCCAGAACGCTCTCAAATGCACTTTCAGAGTCCAAAAAAGTGATTCTTAGTGCAGATATTCACTCAACACAGAGTTTACACTTGAAGGCCAGGAACGCTCTCAAATGCATTTTCTGAGTCCAAAAAAGTGATTCTTAGTGCAGATATTCACTCAACACAGAATTTCACTGGAAGGCCAGAAACGCTTTCATATGCACTTTCTGAGTCCAAAAAAAGTGATTCTTAGTGCAGATATTCACTCAACACAGAGTTTCCACTGGAAGGCCAGAAACGCTCTCAAATGCACTTTCAAAGTCCAAAAAAGTGATTCTTAGTGCAGATATTCACTCAACACAGAGTTTCCAGTAAAAGGCCAGAAACGCTCTCAGAAGCACTTTCTGAGTCCAAAAAAGTGATTCTTAGTGCAGATATTCACTCAACAGAGAGTTTCCAGTAAAAGGCCAGAAACGCTCGCAAATGCATTTTCAGAGTCCAAAAAATTGATTCTTACTGCAAATATTCACTCAACACAGAGTTTCCAGTAAAAGGACAGAAACGCTCTCAAATGCACTTTCAGAGTCCAAAAAGTGATTGTAGTGCAGATATTCACCAACACAGAGTTTCAGTAAAGGGCCAGAAACACTCTCAAATGCATTTTCAGAGTCCAAAAATTTGATTCTTACTGCAAATATTCACTCAACACAGACTTTGCACCGAAGAACAGAAACGCTCTCAGAAGCACTTTCAGAGTCCAAAAGTGATTCTTAGTGCAGATATTCACTTAACACAGAGTTTCCAGTAAAAGGCCAGAAACTCTCAAAATTCATTTTCAGAGTCCAAAAAATTGATTCTTACTGCAAATATTCACTCAACAGAGAGTTTCCACTGGAAGGCCAGAATGCTCTCAAATGCACTTTTAGAGTGCAAAAATTGATTCTTACTGCAGATATTAACTCAACACAGAGTTTCCTGGAGAATACAGAAACTCTCTCAAAGCACTTTCTAAGTCCAAAACAGTGATTCTTAGTGCAGATATTCACTCAACACAGACTTTTCACTAGAAGGCCAGAAACGCTCTCAAATGCACTTTCTGAGTCCAAAAAGTGATTCTTAGTGCAGATATTCACTCAACACAGAGTTTCCACTGGAAGGCCAGAAACGCTCTCAAATGCACTTTCTGAGTCCAAAAGTGATTCTTGGTGCAGATATTCACTCAACACAGAGTTTCCAGTAAAAGGCCAGAAACGCTCTCAGAAGCACTTTCTGAGTCCAAAAAGTGATTCTTAGTGCAGATATTCACTCAACACAGAGTTTCCACTGGAAGGCCAGAAACGCTCTCAAATGCACTCAGAGTCAAAAAGTGATTCTTAGTGCAGATATTCACTCAACACAGAGTTTCCAGTAAAAGGCCAGAAACGCTCTCAAATGCATTTTCGGAGTCCAAAAAAGTGATTGTTAGTGCAGATATTCACTCAACACAGAGTTTCCAGTAGAAGACCAGAAACGCTCTCAGAAGCACTCTCTGAGTACAAAAAAGTGATTTTTAGTGCAGATATTCACTCAACACAGAGTTTCCAGTAAAGGGCCAGAAACGCTCTCAAAGGCATTTTCAGAGTCCAAAACATTCATTCTTACTGCAAATATTCACTCAACACAGACTTTTCCTGAAAGGCCAGAAACGCTCTCAGAAGCACTTTCAGAGTCCAAAAAAGTGATTCTTAGTGCAGATATTCACTCAACACAGAGTTTCCAGTAAAAGGCCAGAAACGCTCTCAAATGCATTTTCAGAGTCCATAAAATTTATTCTTACTGCAAATGTTCACTCTACAGAATTTTCACTGGAAGGCCAGAAACCCTCTCAAATGCACTTTCAGAGTCCAAAAAGTGATTCTTAGTGCAGATATTCACTCAACACAGAGTTTCCAGTAAAGGCCAGAAACTCTCTCAAAAGCATTTTCAGAGTCCAAAATTGATTCTTACTGCAAACACTCACTCAACAGAGAGTTTCACTGGAAGTCCAGAAATGCTCTCAAATGCACTTTTAGAGTCCAAAAAATTGATTACTGCAGATATTAACTCAACACAGAGTTTCCTGGAGAATGCCAGAAACTCTCTCAGAAGCACCCTTCTAAGTCCAAAACCGTGATTCTTAGTGCAGATATTCACTCAACACAGAGTTTCCACAGGAAGGCCAGAAACGCTCTCAGAAGCACTTTCAGAGTCCAAAAGTGATTCTTAGTGCAGATATTCACTCAACACAGAGTTTCCAGTAAGGCCAGAAACTCTCTCAAATGCATTTCAGAGTCCAAAAATTGATTCTTACTGCAAATATTCACTCAACAGAGAGTTTCCACTGGAAGGCCAGAAATGCTCTCAAATGCACTTTTAGAGTGCAAAAAATTGATTCTTACTGCAGATATTAACTCAACACAGAGTTTCCTGGAGAATGCCAGAAACTCCCTCAGAAGCACTTTCTAAGTCCAAACAGTGATTCTTAGTGCAGATATTCAATCAACACAGAGTTTACACTGCAAGGCCAGAAATGCTCTCAAATGCACTTTCAGAGTCCAAAAAAGTGATTGTTAGTACAGATATTCACTCAACACAGAGTTTCCAGTAAAAGGCCAGAAACGCTCTCAGAAGCACTTTCTGAGTCAAAACAGTGATTCTTTGCAGATATTCACTCAACACAGAGTTTCCACTGGAAGGCCAGAAATGCTCTCAAAAGCACTTTTAGATTCCAAAAAGTGATTCTTACTGCAAATATTCACTCAACACAGACTTTTCACTGGAAGGCCAGAAACGCTCTCAGAAGCACTTTCAGAGTCCAAAAAAGTGATTCTTAGTGCAGATATTCACTCAACACAGAATTTTCACTGGAAGGCCAGAAACGCTTTCATATGCACTTTCTGAGTCCAAAAAAAGTGATTCTTAGTGCAGATATTCACTCTTTACAGAGTTTCCACTGGAGGCCAGAAACGCTCTCAAATGCACTTTCAAAGTCCAAAAAGTGTGATTCTTAGTGCAGATATTCACTCAACACAGAGTTTCCAGTAAAAGGCCAGAAACGCTCTCAAATGCATTTTCTGAGTCCAAAAAGTGATTCTTAGTGCAGATATTCACTCAACACAGAGTTTCCAGTAAAAGGCCAGAAACGCTCTCAGAAGCACTTTCTGAGTCCAAAAAGTGATTCTTAGTGCAGATATTCACTCAACACAGAGTTTCCAGTAAAAGGCCAGAACGCTCTCAGAAGCACTTTCTGAGTGCAAAAAGTGATTCTTAGTGCAGATATTCACTCAACACAGAGTTTCCAGTAAAGGGCCAGAAACGCTGCGCAAATGCATTTTCAGAGTCCAAAAATTGATTCTTACTGCAAATATTCACTCAACACAGAATTTTCACTGAAAGGCCAGAAACGCTCTCAAATGCACTTTCAGAGTCCAAAAAGTGATTCTTAGTGCAGATATTCACTCAACACAGAGTTTACACTTGAAGGCCAGAAACGCTCTCAAATGCACTTTTAGAGTGCAAAAATTGATTCTTACTGCAGATATTAACTCAACACAGAGTTTCCTGATGAATACCAGAAAGTCTCTCAGAAGCACTTTCTAAGTCAAAACAGTGATTCTTAGTGCAGATATTCACTCAACACAGACTTTTCACTAGAAGGCCAGAAACGCTCTCAAATGCACTTTCTGAGTCCAAAAAGTGATTCTTAGTGCAGATATTCACTCAACACAGAGTTTCCACTGGAAGGCCAGAAAGCGCTCTCAAATGCACTTTCAGAGTCCAAAAAGTGATTCTTAGTGCAGATATTCACTCAACACAGAGTTTCCAGTAAAAGGCCAGAAACGCTCTCAGAAGCACTTTCTGAGTCAAAAATTGATTCTTAGTGCAGATATTCACTCAACACAGAGTTTCCACTGGAAGGCCAGAAACGCTCTCAAATGCACTTTCAGAGTCCAAAAAGTGATTCTTAGTGCAGATATTCACTCAACACAGAGTTTACACTGGAAGGCCAGGAACACTCTCAAATGCATTTCGGAGTCCAAAAGTGATTGTTAGTGCAGATATTCACTCAACACAGAGTTTCCAGTAGAAGACCAGAAACGCTCTCAGAAGCACTCTCTGAGTACAAAAAAGTGATTCTTAGTGCAGATATTCACTCAACACAGAGTTTCCAGTAAAAGGCCAGAAACGCTCTCAAATGCATTTTCAGAGTCCATAAAATTTATTCTTACTGCAAATGTTCACTCTACACAGAATTTTCACTGGAAGGCCAGAAACCCTCTCAAATGCACTTTCAGAGTCCAAAAATGTGATTCTTAGTGCAGATATTCACTCAACACAGAGTTTCCAGTAAAAGGCCAGAAACGCTCTCAAATGCATTTTAGAGTCAAAAAATGATTCTTACTGCAAATATTCACTCAACACAGCATTTTCACTGGAAGGCCAGAAACGCTCTCAAATGCACTTTCAGAGTTCAAAAAAGTGATTGTGAGTGCAGATATTCACTCAACACAGAGTTTCCAGTAAAGGGCCAGAAACACTCTCAAATGCATTTTCAGAGTCCAAAAATTTGATTCTTACTGCAAATATTCACTCAAACCAGACTTTGCACTGGAAGAACAGAAACGCTCTCAAATGCACTTTTAGAGTCCAAAAAAGTGATTCTTACTGAAGATATTAACTCAACACAGAGTTTCCAGTAAAAGGCCAGAAACTCTCTCAAATGCATTTTCTAAGTACAAAACAGTCATTCTTAGTGCAGATATTCACTCAACACAGAGTTTCCAGTAAAAGGCCAGAAACGCTCTCAGAAGCACTTTCTGAGTCCAAAACAGTGATTCTTTGTGCAGATATTCACTCAACACAGAGTTTCCACTGGAAGGCCAGAAATGCTCTCAAAAGCACTTTTAGAGTCCAAAAAAGTGATTTTTACTGCAAACATTCACTCAACACAGAATTTTCACTGGAAGGCCAGAAACGCTCTCAGAAGCACTTTCAGAGTCCAAAAAAGTGATTGTTAGTGCAGATATTCACTCAACACAGTGTTTCCAGTAAAAGGCCAGAAGCGCTCTCATGCACTTTCAGAGTCCAAAAAAGTGATTTTGAGTGCAGATATTCACTCAACACAGAGTTTCCAGTAAAGGGCCAGAAACACTCTCAAATGCATTTTCAGAGTCCAAAAAATTGATTCTTACTGCAGATATTCACTCAACACAGAGTTTCCAGGAGAATGCCAGAAACTCTCTCAGAAGCACTTTCTAAGTCCAAAACAGTGATTCTTAGTGCAGACATTCACTCAACACAGAGTTTCCACTGGAAGGCCAGAAACGCTCTCAGAAGCACTTTCAGTGTCCAAAAAGTGATTCTTAGTGCAGATATTCACTCAACACAGAGTTTCCAGTAAAAGGCCAGAAACTCTCAAATGCATTTTCAGAGTCCAAAAAAATGGATTCTTTACTGCAAATATTCACTCAACACAGAATTTTCACTGGAAGGCCAGAAACGCTCTCAGAAGCACTTTCAGAGTCCAAAAAAGTGATTCTTAGTGCAGATATTCACTCAACACAGAGTTTCCAGTAGAAGGCCAGAAACGCTCTCAAATGCACTTTCAGAGTCCGACACAGTGATTCTTAGTGCAGATATCACTCAACACAGAGTTTCCACAGGAAGGCCAGAAACACTCTCAAATGCATTTTCAGAGTCCAAAAAAGTGATTCTCAGGACAGATATTCAGTGACACAGAGTGTCCATTTGAAGGCCAGAAATACTCTCAAATGCACAGTCAGAGTCCACAAAAGTGATTCTTAGTGCAGATATTCACTCAACACAGAGTCTACAAGGAAGACCAGAAATGCTCTCAAATGCAAATCCAGAGTCCCAAAAAGTGATTCTCAGGGCAGATATTCAGTCAACACAGAGTTTCTATTGGCAGGCAAAAAAAAAAAAAACGCTCTCAAATACACTTTCAGAGTCCAAAAAGTGATTCCTAGTGCAGATATCACTCAACACAGAGTTTTTCACTAGAAGGCCAGAACGCTCTCAAACGCACTTTCATAGTGCAAAACACTGATTCTCAGGGCAGATATTCAGTCACCACAGAGTTTCCACGTTTCTACTGGAATGCCAGAAATGCTCTCAAATGCACTTTCAGAGAACAAAAAAGTGATTCTTAGTGCAGATATCACTCAACACAGAGTTTCCACTGGAAGGCCAGTAACGCTCTCAAATGCATTTCAGAGTCCAAAAAGTGATTCTCAGGGCAGATATTCAGTGACACAAAGTGTCCATTTGAAGGCCAGAAACACTCTCAAATGCACTTTCAGAGTCCAACACAGTGATTCTTAGTGCAGATATTCACTCAACACAGAGTTTCCACTGGAAGGCCAGAAACACTCTCAAATGCATTTTCAGAGTCCAAAAAAGTGATTCTCAGGGCAGATATTCAGTGACACAAAGTGTCCATTTGAAGGACAGAAATACTCGCAAATGCACTTTCAGAGTCCACAAAAGTGATTCTTAGTGCAGATATTCACTCAACACAGAGTCTACAAGGAAGACCAGAAATGCTCTCAAATGCAATTCCAGAGTCCCAAAAAGTGATTCTCAGGGCAGATATTCAGTCACCACAGAGTTTCCACTAGAAGGCCAGAAATGCTCTCAAATGCACTTTCAGATTCCAAAACAGTGATTCTCAGGGCAGATATTCACTCAACTCAGAGTTTCCACTGTAAGGGCAGAAACACTTTCAAATGCACTTTCAAAGTCCAAAATCGTGATTCTTAGTGCAGATATTCACTCAACACAGACTTTCCACTAGAAGGCCAGAAACGCTTTCGAATGCACTTTCAGAGTCCAAAAAAGTGATTCTTAGTGCAGTTGTTCACTCAACACAGAGTTTCCAGTAGAAGGCCAGAAACGCTCTCAAATGCACTTTCAGAGTCCAAAACAGTGATTCTTAGTGCAGATATTCACTCAACACAGAGTTTCCACTAGAAGGCCAGAAACGCTCTCAAACGCACTTTCAGAGTGCAAAACACTGATTCTCAGGGCAGATATTCAGTCACCACAGAGTTTCCACGTTTCCACTGGAATGCCAGAACTGCTCTCAAATGCACTTTCAGAGAACAAAAAAGTGATTCTAAGTGCAGATATCACTCAACACAGAGTGTACAAGGAAGACCAGAAATGCTCTCAAATGCAATTCCAGAGTCCCAAAAAGTGATTCTCAGGGCAGATATTCAGTCAACACAGAGTTTCTATTGGAAGGCAGAAACGCTCTCAAATGCACTTTCAGAGTCCACAAAAGTAATTCTTAGTGCAGATATTCACTCAACACAGAGTGTACAAGGAACACCAGAAATGCTCTCAAATGCAATTCCAGAGTCCCAAAAAGTGATTCTCAGGGCAGATATTCAGTCAACACAGAGTTTCTATTGGAAGGCAGAAACGCTCTCAAATACACTTTCAAAGTCCAAAATCGTGATTCTTAGTGCAGATATTCACTCAACACAGAGTTTCCACTAGAAGGCCAGAAACGCTCTCAAACGCACTTTCAGAGTTCAAAAAAGTAATTCTTAGTCCAGATATTCAGTCAACACAGAGTTTATAAGATGGCCAGTAACGCTCTCAAATGCACTTTCAGAGTCCAAAAAATTGATGCTTAGTGTAGATATCACTCAACACAGAGTTTCCACTGGAAGACCAGAAACGCTCTCAAATGTACTTTCAGAGTCCGAAAAAGTGATTCTTTGTGCAATTGTTCACTCAACACAGAGTTTCCACTAGAAGTCCAGGAACTCTCTCAGAAGCACCTTCAGAGTCCAAAAAAGTGATGCTTTCTGCAGATATTCACTCAACACAGAGTTTCCACTGGAAGGCTAGAAACGCTCTCAAAAGCACTTTCAGAGTGCAAAACACTGATTCTCAGGGCAGAAATTCAGTCACCACAGAGTTTCCACGTTTCCACTGGAATGCCAGAACTGCTCTCAAATGCACTTTCAGAGAACAAAAAAGTGATTCTTAGTGCAGATATCACTCAACACAGAGTTTCCACTGGAAGGCCAGAAACGCTCTCAAATGCACTTTCAGAGTCCAAAAAAGTGATTCTTAGTGCAGTTGTTCACTCAACACAGAGTTTCCACAGGAAGGCCAGAAACACTCTCAAATGCATTTTCAGAGTCCAAAAAAGTGATTCTCAGGACAGATATTCAGTGACACAGAGTTTCCATTTGAAGGCCAGAAATACTCTCAAATGCACTTTCAGAGTCCACAAAAGTGATTCTTAGTGCAGATATTCACTCAACACAGAGTCTACAAGGAAGACCAGAAATGCTCTCAAATGCAATTCCAGAGTCCCAAAAAGTGATTCTCAGGGCAGATATTCAGTCAACACAGAGTTTCTATTGGCAGGCAAAAACGCTCTCAAATACACTTTCAGAGTCCAAAAAAGTGATTCCTAGTGCAGATATCACTCAACACAGAGTTTCCACTAGAAGGCCAGAAACGCTCTCAAACGCACTTTCATAGTGCAAAACACTGATTCTCAGGGCAGATATTCAGTCACCACAGAGTTTCCACGTTTCTACTGGAATGCCAGAAATGCTCTCAAATGCACTTTCAGAGAACAAAAAAGTGATTCTTAGTGCAGATATCACTCAACACAGAGTTTCCACTGGAAGGCCAGTAACGGCTCTCAAATGCATTTACAGAGTCCAAAAGTGATTCTCAGGGCAGATATTCAGTGACACAAAGTGTCCATTTGAAGGCCAGAAATACTCGCAAATGCACTTTCAGAGTCCACAAAAGTGATTCTTAGTGCAGATATTCACTCAACACAGAGTCTACAAGGAAGACCAGAAATGCTCTCAAATGCAATTCCAGAGTCCCAAAAAGTGATTCTCAGGGCAGATATTCAGTCAACACAGAGTTTTTATTGGAAGGTAGAAACGCTCTCAAATACACTTTCAGAGTCCAAAAAAGTGATCCTCAGAGCAAGTATTCACTCAACACAGAGTTTCCACTAGAAGGCCAGAAACGCTCTCAAACGCTTTCAGAGTGCAAAACACTGATTCTCAGGCAGATATTCAGTCACCACAGAGTTTCCCGTTTCTACTGGAATGCTGTGCAACGCTCTCAAATGCACTTTCACAGAACAAAAGAGTGATTCTTAGTGCAGTTGTTCACTCAACACAGAGTTTCCAGTAGAAGGCCAGAAACACTCTCAAATGCACTTTCAGAGTCAACACAGTGATTCTTAGTGCAGATATTCACTCAACACAGAGTTTCCACTGGAAGGCCAGAAACACTCTCAAATGCATTTTCAGAGTCCAAAAAGAGTGATTCTCAGGGCAGATATTCAGTGACACAAAGTGTCCATTTGAAGGCAGAAATACTATGAAATGCATTTTCAGAGTCCAAAGTGATTCTTAGTGCAGATATTCACTCAACACAGAGTCTACAAGAAGGCCAGAAATGCTCTCAAATGCAATTCCAGAGTCCCAAAAAGTGATTCTCAGGGCAGATATTCAGTCAACACAGAGTTTTTATTGGAAGGCAGAAACGCTCTCAAATACACTTTCAGAGTCCAAAAAAGTGATCCTCAGAGCAAGTATTCACTCAACACAGAGTTTCCACTAGAAGGCCAGAAACGCTCTCAAATGCACTTTCAGAGTCCAAAAAAGTGTTTCTTAGTGCAGATATTCAATGAACACAGAGTTTCCGCTAAAAGGTCAGAAATTTGCTCTCAAATGCACTTTCAGAGTCCAAAAAAGTGATTCTTAGTCCAGATATTCAATCAACACAGAGTTTCCACTAGAAGACCAGAAACGCTCTCAAAGGCATTTTCAGAGTCCAAAAAAGTGATTCTCAGGGCAGATATTCAGTCACCACAGAGTTTCCACTAGAAGGCCAGAAATGCTCTCAAACGCACTTTCAGAGTCCAAAAAAGTGTTTGTTAGTGCAGATATTCACTCAACACAGAGTTTCCGCTAAAAGGTCAGAAATGCTCTCAAATGCACTTTCAGAGTCCAAAAAAGTGATTCTCAGGGCAGATATTCAATCAACACAGAGTTTCCACTAGAAGACCAGAAACGCTCTCAAATGCATTTTCAGAGTCCAAAAAAGTGATTCTCAGGGCAGATATTCAGTGACACAGAGTGTCCATTTGAAGGCCAAAAACGGTCTCTAACGCACTTTCAGAGTCCAAAACAGTGATTCTCAGGGCAGATATTCAGTCACCACAGAGTTTCCAGTAGAAGGCCAGAAATGCTCTCAAATGCACTTTCAGGGTCCAAAAAAGTGATTCTCAGGGCAGACATTCACTCAACATAGAGTTTCCATTACAAGGCCAGAAATGCTCTCAAATGCATTTTCAGAGTCCAAAAAGTGATTCTCAGGGCAGATATTCAGTCACATGAGTTTCCATTTGAAGGCTAAATACTCTCAAATGCACTTTCAGAGTCCACCAAAAGATTCTTAGTGCAGATATTCACTCAACACAGAGTCTACAAGGAAGACCAGAAATGCTCTCTCAAATGCAATTCCAGAGTCCCAAAAGTGATTCTCAGGGCAGATATTCAGTCAACACAGAGTTTCTATTGGAAGGCAGAAACGCTCTCAAATACACTTTCAGGTCCAAAAGTGATCCTCAGAGCAAGTATTCACTCAACAAGAGTTTCCACTAGAAGGCCAGAAACGCTCTCAAACGCACTTTCAGAGTGCAAAACATTGATTCTCAGGGCAGATATTCAGTCACCATAGAGTTTCCACGTTTCTACTGGAATGCCAGAAATGCTCTCAAATGCACTTTCAGAGAACAAAAAAATGATTCTTGGTGCAGATATCACTCAACACAGAGTTTCTATTGGAAGGTAGAAACGCTCTCAAATACACTTTCAGAGTCCAAAAAAGTGATCCTCAGAGCAAGTATTCACTCAACACAGAGTTTCCACTAGAAGGCCAGAAACGCTCAAACGCACTTTCAGAGTTCAAAAAAGTAATTCTTAGTCCAGATATTCAGTCGGCACAGAGTGTCCATTTGAAGGCCAGAAATG
>JAFDVH010000031.1:148814-188183 GCA_019176425.1 Megalops atlanticus | reverse complement strand
GGACACTCTGTGTGACTGAATATCTGACTAAGAATCACTTTTTTGGACTCTGAAGGTGCTTTTGAGAGCGTTTCTGGCCTTCCAGTAGAAACTCTGTGTTGAGTGAACAACAGCAGTAAGAATCAATTTTTTTGGACTCTGAAAGTGCATTTGAGAGCCTTTCTGGCCTTCCAGTGGAAACTCTGTGTTGTGTGATATCTGCACTAAGAATCACTTTTTTGGACTCTGAATGTGCATTTGAGAGCGTTTCTGGCCTTCTTATAAACTCTGTGTTGACTGAATATCTGGACTAAGAAGCACTTTTTTGAACTCTGAAAGTGCGTTTGAGAGCCTTTCTGGCCTTCTAGTGGAAACTCTGTGTTGAGTGAATATCTGCACTAAGAAACACTTTTTTGGACTCTGAAAGTACATTTGAGAGCGTTTCTGGCCTTCCAGTGGAAACTCTGTGTTGAGTGATATCTGCACTAAGAATCACTTTTTTGTTCTCTGAAAGTGCATTTGAGAGCAGTTCTGGCATTCCAGTGGAAACGTGGAAACTCTGTGGTGCCTGAATATCTGCCCTGAGAATCAATGTTTTGCACTCTGAAAGTGCTTTTGAGAGCGTTTCTGGCCTTCCAGTGGAAACTTTGTGTTGAGTGAATATCTGCAGAAAGCATCACTTTTTTGGACTCTGAAGGTGCTTCTGAGAGAGTTCCTGGACTTCTAGTGGAAACTCTGTGTTGAGTGAACAATTGCACAAAGAATCACTTTTTTGGACTCTGAAAGTACATTTGAGAGCGTTTCTGGTCTTCCAGTGGAAACTCTGTGTTGAGTGATATCTGCACTAAGCATCAATTTTTTGGACTCTGAAAGTGCATTTGAGAGCGTTACTGGCCATCTTATAGACTCTGTGTTGACTGAATATCTGGACTAAGAATAACTTTTTTGATCTCTGAAAGTGCGTTTGAGAGCGTTTCTGGCCTTCTAGTGGAAACTCTGTGTTGAGTGAATATCTGCACTAAGAATCACGATTTTGGACTTTGAAAATGTATTTGAGAGCGTTTCTGCCTTCCAATAGAAACTCTGTGTTGACTGAATATCTGCCTGAGAATCACTTTTTGGGACTCTGGAATTGCATTTGAGAGCATTTCTGGTCTTCCTTGTAGTGTTGAGTGAATATCTGCACCTAAGAATTACTTTTTTGGACTCTGAAAGTGCATTTGAGAGCGTTTCTGGCCTTCCAATGGAAACTCTGTGTTGACTGAATATCTGCCCTGAGAATCACTTTTTGGGACTCTGGAATTGCATTTGAGAGCATTTCTGGTCTTCCTTGTACACTCTGTGTTGAGTGAATATCTGCACTAAGAATCACTGTGTTGGACTCTGAAAATGCATTTGAGAGCGTTTCTGGCATTCCAGTGGAAACTCTGTGTTGAGTGATATCTGCACTAAGAATCACTTTTTGTTCTCTGAAAGTGCATTTGAGAGCAGTTCTGGCATTCCAGTGGAAACGTGGAAACTCTGTGGTGACTGAATATCTGCCCTGAGAATCAGTGTTTTGCACTCTGAAAGTGCATTTGAGAGCGTTTCTGGCCTTCTAGTGGAAACTCTGTGTTGAGTGAATATCTGCACTAAGAATCACTGTTTTGGACTCTGAAAGTGCATTTGAGAGCGTTTCTGGCCTTCTACTGGAAACTCTGTGTTGAGTGAACAACTGCACTAAGAATCACTTTTTTGGACTCTGAAAGTGCATTCGAAAGCGTTTCTGGCCTTCTAGTGGAAACTCTGTGTTGAGTGAATATCTGCACTAAGAATCACGATTTTGGACTTTGAAAGTGCATTTGAAAGTGTTTCTGCCCTTACAGTGGAAACTCTGAGTTGAGTGAATATCTGCCCTGAGAATCACTGTTTTGGAATCTGAAAGTGCATTTGAGAGCATTTCTGGCCTTCTAGTGGAAACTCTGTGGTGACTGAATATCTGCCCTGAGAATCACTTTTTTGGACTCTGAAAATGCATTTGAGAGCGTTTCTGGTCTTCTAGTGGAAACTCTGTGTTGAGTGAACAATTGCACAAAGAATCACTTTTTTGAACTCTGAAAGAACATTTGAGAGCGTTTCTGGTCTTCCAGTGGAAACTCTGTGTTGACTGAATATCTGCACTAAGAATTACTTTTTTGAACTCTGAAAGTGCGTTTGAGACGTTTCTGGCCTTCTAGAAACTCTGTGTTGAGTGAATATCTGCACTAAGAAACACTTTTTTGGACTCTGAAAGTACATTTGAGAGCGTTTCTGGCCTTCCAGTAAAAACGTGGAAACTCTGTGGTGACTGAATATCTGCCCTGAGAATCAAAGTTTTGCACTCTGAAAGAGCGTTTCTGGCCTTCTAGTGAAACTCTGTGTTGAGTGAATACTTGCTCTGGGATCACTTTTTGGACTCTGAAAACATTTGTGTTTCTGAGCCTGAATAAACTCTATGTTGAGTGAATCACTTCACTTTTGGACCCTGAAAGTGCATTTGAGAGCATTTCTGGCCTTCTAGTGAAACTCTGTGGTGAAATATCTGCCCTGAGAATCACTTTTTGGACTCTGAAAATGCCTTTGAAGAGTTTCTGGTCTTCTAGTGGAAACTCTGTGTTGATTGAATGTCTGAGAATCACTTTTTGGACCCTGAAAGTGCATTTGAGAGCATTTCTGGCCTTCTAGTGGAAACTCTGTGTTGACTGAATATCTGCCCTGAGAATCACTTTTTGGACTCTGAAAGTGCGTTTGAGAGCGTTTTTGCCTTCAAATGGACACTCTGTGTCACTGAAGATCTGCCCTGAGAATCACTTTTTGGACTCTGAAAATGCATTTGAGAGCGTTTCTGGTCTTCTAGTGGAAACTCTGTGTTGATTGAATATCTGCCCTGAGAATCACTTTTTTGGACTCTGAAAGTGCATTTGAGAGCATTTCTGACCTTTTAGCGGAAACTCTGAGTTCAATGAATATCTGCACTTTTTGGACTCTGAAAGTGCATTTGAGAGCGTTGCTGGCATTCCAGTCTGGAAACTCTGTGGTGACTGAATATCTGCCCTGAGAATCACTGTTTTGGACTCTGAAAGTGCATTTGAGAGCGTTTCTGGCCTTCTAGTGGAAACTCTGTGTTGAGTGAATACTTGCTCTGAGGATCACTTTTTTGGACTCTGAAAGTGTATTTGAGAGCGTTTCTGCCTTCCAATAAAAACTCTGTGTTGACTGAATATCTGCCCTGAGAATCACTTTTTGGACTCTGGAATTGCATTTGAGAGCATTTCTGGTCTTCCTTGTAGACTCTGTGTTGAGTGAATATCTGCACTAAGAATCACTTTTGTGGACTCTGAAAGTGCATTTGAGAGTATTTCTGGCCTTCAAATGGACACTTTGTGTCACTGAATATCTGCCCTGAGAATCACTTTTTTGGACTCTGAAAATGCATTTGAGAGTGTTTCTGGCCTTCCAGTGGAAACTCTGTGTTGAGTGAATATCTGCACTAAGAATCACTGTGTTGGACTCTGGAAGTGCATTTGAGAGCGTTTCTGGCCTTCTAGTGGAAACTCTGTGTTGAGTGAACAACTGCACTAAGAATCACTTTTTTGGACTCTGAAAGTGCATTTGAGAGCGTTTCTGGCCTTCCAGTGGAAACTCTGTGTTGAGTGATATCTGCACTAAGAATCACTTTTTTGTTCTCTGAAAGTGCATTTGAGAGCGTTGCTGGCATTCCAGTAGAAACGTGGAAACTCTGTGGTGACTGAATATCTGCCCTGAGAATCAGTGTTTTGCACTCTGAAAGTGCGTTTGAGAGCGTTTCTGGCCTTCTAGTGGAAACTCTGTGTTGAATGAATACTTGCTCTGAGGATCACTTTTTTGGACTCTGAAAGTGTATTTGAGAGCGTTTCTGCCTTCCAATAAAAACTCTGTGTTGACTGAATATCTGCCCTGAGAATCACTTTTTGGGACTCTGGAATTGCATTTGAGAGCATTTCTGGTCTTCCTTGTAGACTCTGTGTTGAGTGAATATCTGCACTAAGAATCACTTTTTTGGACTCTGAAAGTGCATTTGAGAGCGTTTCTGGCCTTCCAGTGGAAACTCTGTGTTGAGTGATATCTGCACTAAGAATCACTTTTTTGTTCTCTGAAAGTGCAATTGAGAGCCTTTCTGGCATTCCAGTAGAAACGTGGAAACTCTGTGGTGACTGAATATCTGCCCTGAGAATCACTGTTTTGCACTTTGTAAATGCATTTGAGAGAGCGTTTCTGGCCTTCTAGTGGAAACTCTGTGTTGAGTGAATACTTGCTCTGAGGATCACTTTTTTGGACTCTGAAAGTGTATTTGAGAGCGTTTCTGCCTTCCAATAAAAACTCTGTGTTGAGTGAATATCTGCCCTGAGAATCACTTTTTGGGACTCTGGAAAGTGCATTTGAGAGCATTTCTGGTCTTCCTTGTAGACTCTGTGTTGAGTGAATATCTGCACTAAGAATCACTTTTGTGGACTCTGAAAGTGCATTTGAGAGTATTTCTGGCCTTCAAATGGACACTCTGTGTCCCTGAATATCTGCCCTGAGAATCACTTTTTTGGACTCTGAAAATGCATTTGAGAGTGTTTCTGGCCTTCCAGTGGAAACTCTGTGTTGAGTGATATCTGCACTAAGAATCACTGTGTTGGACTCTGAAAGTGCATTTGAGAGCGTTTCTGGCCTTCCAGTGAAAAGTCTGTGTTGAGTGAATATTTGCAGTAAGAATCAATTTTTTGGACTCTGAAAATGCATTTGAGAGCGATTCTGGCCCTTTACAGGAAACTCTGTGTTGAGTGAATATCTGCACTAAGAATCACTTTTTTGGACTCAGAAAGTGCTTCTGAGAGAGTTTCTGGCATTCTCCAGGAAACTCTGTGTTGAGTTAATATCTGCAGTAAGAATCAATTTTTTGGACTCTAAAAGTGCATTTGAGAGCATTTCTGGCATTCCAGTGGAAACTCTGTGTTGAGTGAATATTTGCAGTAAGAATCAATTTTTTGGACCCTGAAAATGCATTTGACAGAGTTTCTTTCCTTTTCATGGAAACTCTGTGTTGTGTGAATATCTGCACTAAGAATCACTTTTTTGGACTCTGAAAGTGCTTCTGAGAGCGTTTCTGTTCTTCCAGTGCAAAGTCTGTGTTGAGTGAATATTTGCAGTAAGAATCAAATTTTTGGACTCTGAAAATGCATTTGAGAGCGTTTCTGGCCTTTTACTGGAAACTCTGTGTTGAGTGATATCTGCACTAAGAATCACTGTGTTGGACTCTGAAAGTGCATTTGAGAGCGTTTCTGGCCTTCCAGTGAAAAGTCTGTGTTGAGTGAATATTTGCAGTAAGAATCAATTTTTTGGACTCTGAAAATGCATTTGAGAGCGATTCTGGCCCTTTACAGGAAACTCTGTGTTGAGTGAATATCTGCACTAAGAATCACTTTTTTGGACTCAGAAAGTGCTTCTGAGAGAGTTTCTGGCATTCTTCAGGAAACTCTGTGTTGAGTTAATATCTGCAGTAAGAATCAATTTTTTGGACTCTAAAAGTGCATTTGAGAGCATTTCTGGCTTTCCAGTGGAAACTCTCTGTTGAGTGAATATTTGCAGTAAGAATCAATTTTTTGGACCCTGAAAATGCATTTGAGAGAGTTTCTGGCCTTTTACTGGAAACTCTGTGTTGAGTGAATATCTGCACTAAGAATCACTTTTTTGGACTCTGAAAGTGCTTCTGAGAGCGTTTCTGTTCTTCCAGTGCAAAGTCTGGGTTGAGTGAATATTTGCAGTAAGAATCAAATTTTTGGACTCTGAAAATGCATTTGAGAGTGTTTCTGGCCCTTTACTGGAAACTCTGTGTAGAGTGAATATCTGCACTCACAATCACTTTTTTGGACTCTGAAAGTGCATTTGAGAGCGTTTCTGGCCTTCCAGTGAAAATTCTGTGTTGAGTGAATATTTGCAGTAAGAATCACTTTTTTGGACTCTGAAAATGCATTTGAGAGCGTTTCTGGCCTTTTACTGGAAACTCTGTGTTGAGTGAATATCTGCACTATGAATCACTTTTTTGGACTCTGAAAGTGCATTTGAGAGCGTTTCTGGCCTTCCAGTGAAAATTCTGTGTAGAGTGAACATTTGCAGTAAGAATCAATTTTTTGGACTCTGAAAATGCATTTGAGAGCGTTTCTGGTCTTCTACTGGAAACTTTGTGTTGAGTGAATATCTGCACTAACAATCACTTTTTGGACTCCGAAAATGCATTTGAGAGTGTTTCTGGCCTTCCAGTGGAAACTCTGTGTTGAGTGAATATCTGCACTAAGAATCACTTTTTTGGACTTAGAAAGTGCTTCTGAGAGAGTTTCTGGCATTCTCCAGGAAACTCTGTGTTGAGTTAATATCTGCAGTAAGAATCAATTTTTTGGACTCTAAAAGTGCATTTGAGAGCATTTCTGGCATTCCAGTGGAAACTCTGTGTTGAGTGAATATTTGCAGTAAGAATCAATTTTTTGGACCCTGAAAATGCATTTGACAGAGTTTCTTTTCCTTTTACTGAAACTCTGTGTTGTGTGAATATCTGCACTAAGAATCACTTTTTTGGACTCTGAAAGTGCTTCTGAGAGCGTTTCTGTTCTTCCAGTGCAAAGTCTGTGTTGAGTGAATATTTGCAGTAAGAATCAAATTTTTGGACTCTGAAAATGCATTTGAGAGCGTTTCTGGCCTTTTACTGGAAACTCTGTGTTGAGTGAATATCTGCACTAAGAATCACTTTTTTGGACTCTGAAAGTGCTTCTGAGAGAGTTTCTGGCATTTCAGTGAAAAGTCTGTGTTGAGTGAATATTTGCAGTAAGAATCAATGTTTTGGACTCTGAAAATGCATTTGAGAGCGTTTCTGGCCTTTTACTGGAAACTCTGTGTTGAGTGAATATCTGCACTAAGAATCACTTTTTTGGACTCTGAAAGTGCTTCTGAGAGCGTTTCTGGCCTTTCAGTGAAAAGTCTGTGTTGAGTGAATATTTGCAGTAAGAATGAATGTTTTGGACTCTGAAAATCCCTTTGAGAGCGTTTCTGGCCCTTTACTGGAAACTCTGTGTTGAGTGAATATTTGCACTAAGAATCACTTTTTTGTGCTCAGAGAGTGCTTCTGAGAGCGTTTCTGGCCTTTTACTGGAAACTCTGTGTTGAGTGAATATCTGCACTAACAATCACTTTTTGGACTCCCAAAATGCATTTGAGAGCGTTTCTGGTCTTTTACTGTAAACTCTGTGTTGAGTGAATATCTGCACTAAGAATCACTTTTTGGACTCTGAAAGTGCATTTGAGTGCGTTTCTGGCCTTCCAGTGAAAAGTCTGTGTTGAGTGAATATTTGCAGGAAGAATCAATTTTTGGACTCTGAAAATGCATTTGAGAGCGTTTCTGGCCTGCACTTTTTGGACTGGAAACTCTGTCTGTTGAGTGAATATCTGCACTAAGAATCACTTTTTGGACTCTAAAAGTGCATTTGAGCCAGTGGAAACTCTCTTTGAGAATATTTGCAGTAGTTTCTGGCATTTTTCTGGAAACTCTGTGTTGAGTGAATATCTGCACTAACTTTTTGGAATCACTTTTTGGACTCTGAAAATGCATTTGAGAGCGTTTCTGGCCTTTCCAGTGAAATCTGCACTCTGTGTTGAGTGAATATTTGCAGTAAGAATTCAAATTTTTTGGACTCTGAAAATGCATTTGAGAGCGTTTCTGGCCTTCCACTGGAAACTCTGTGTTGAGTGAATGAAATATCACTTTTTGGACTCTGAATCATTTTTTGGACTCCAGAAAATGCATTTGAGAGCATTTTTTGGCCTTCCAGTGGTTTCTGGTCTTCTAAACTCTGTGTTGAGTGAATATCTGCACTAAGAATCACTTTTTGACTGGCCTTCCAGTGAAAGTGCTTCTGAGAGAGTTTCTGGCATTCTCAGGAAACTCTGTGTTGAGTTAATATCTGCAGTAAGAATCAATTTTTGGACTCTAAAAGTGCATTTGAGAGCATTTCTGGCATTCCAGTGGAAACTCTGTGTTGAGTGAATATTTGCAGTAAGAATCAATTTTTTGGACCCTGAAAATGCATTTGACAGAGTTTCTTTCCTTTTACTGGAAACTCTGTGTTGTGTGAATATCTGCACTAAGAATCACTTTTTTGGACTCTGAAAGTGCTTCTGAGAGCGTTTCTGTTCTTCCAGTGCAAAGTCTGTGTTGAGTGAATATTTGCAGTAAGAATCAAATTTTTGGACTCTGAAAATGCATTTGAGAGCGTTTCTGGCCTTTTACTGGAAACTCTGTGTTGAGTGAATATCTGCACTAAGAATCACTTTTTTGGACTCTGAAAGTGCTTCTGAGAGAGTTTCTGGCATTTCAGTGAAAAGTCTGTGTTGAGTGAATATTTGCAGTAAGAATCAATTTTTTGGACTCTGAAAATGCATTTGAGAGCGTTTCTGGCCTTTTACTGGAAACTCTGTGTTGAGTGAATATCTGCACTAAGAATCACTTTTTTGGACTCTGAAAGTGCTTCTGAGAGCGTTTCTGGCCTTTCAGTGAAAAGTCTGTGTTGAGTGAATATTTGCAGTAAGAATGAATGTTTTGGACTCTGAAAATGCCTTTGAGAGCGTTTCTGGCCCTTTACTGGAAACTCTGTGTTGAGTGAATATTTGCACTAAGAATCACTTTTTTGTGCTCAGAGAGTGCTTCTGAGAGCGTTTCTGGCCTTTTACTGGAAACTCTGTGTTGAGTGAATATCTGCACTAACAATCACTTTTTTGGACTCCCAAAATGCATTTGAGAGCGTTTCTGGTCTTTTACTGTAAACTCTGTGTTGAGTGAATATCTGCACTAAGAATCACTTTTTTGGACTCTGAAAGTGCATTTGAGTGCGTTTCTGGCCTTCCAGTGAAAAGTCTGTGTTGAGTGAATATTTGCAGTAAGAATGAATGTTTTGGAATCCGAAAATGCATTTGAGAGCGTTTCTGGCCTTCCAGTGTAAACTCTGTGTTGAGTGAATATCTGCACTAACAATCACTTTTTTGGACTCTGAAAGTGCTTCTGAGAGCGTTTCTGGCCTTCCAGTGAAAAGTCTGTGTTGAGTGAATATTTGCAGTAAGAATCACTTTTTTGGACTCTAAAAGTGCCTTTGAGAGCATTTCTGGCCTTCCAGTGAAAAGTCTGTGTTGAGTGAATATCTGTACTAACAATCACTTTTTTGGACTCTGAAAGTGCATTTGAGAGCATTTCTGGCCTTCCAGTGGAAACTCTGTTTGAGTGAATATCTGCACTAAGAATGACTGTTTTGACTTAGAAAGTGCTTCTGAGAGAGTTTCTGGCATTCTCCAGGAATCTCTGTGTTGAGTTAATATCTGCAGTAAGAATCAATTTTTTGGACTCTAAAAGTGCATTTGAGAGCATTTCTGGCTTTCCAGTGGAAACTCTCTGTTGAGTGAATATTTGCAGTAAGAATCAATTTTTTGGACCCTGAAAATGCATTTGAGAGAGTTTCTGGCCTTTTACTGGAAACTCTGTGTTGAGTGAATATCTGCACTAAGAATCACTTTTTTGGACTCTGAAAGTGCTTCTGAGAGCGTTTCTGTTCTTCCAGTGCAAAGTCTGTGTTGAGTGAATATTTGCAGTAAGAATCAAATTTTTGGACTCTGAAAATGCATTTGAGAGTGTTTCTGGCCCTTTACTGGAAACTCTGTGTTGAGTGAATATTTGCAGTAAGAATCAATTTTTTGGACTCTGAAAATGCATTTGAGAGCATTTCTGGCCTTTTACTGGAAAATCTGTGTTGAGTGAATATCTGCACTAAGAATGACTTTTTGGACTCTGAAAGTGCTTCTGAGAGCGTTTCTGGCCTTCCAGTGCAAAGTCTGTGTTGAGTGAATATTTGCAGTAAGAATCAAATTTTGGACTCTGAAAATGCATTTGAGAGTATTTCTGGCCTTTTAGTGAAACTCTGTGTTGAGTGAATATCTGCACTAAGAATCAAATTTTTGGACTCTGAAAGTGCATTTGAGAGCGTTTCTGGCCTTCCAGTGAAAACTCTGTGTTGAGTGAATATTTGCAGTAAGAATCAATTTTTGGACTCTGAAAATGCATTTGAGAGCATTTCTGGCCTTTTACTGGAAACTCTGTGTTGAGTGAATATCTGCACTAAGAATCACTTTTTTGGACTCTGAAAGTGCATTTGAGAGCGTTTCTGGCCTTCCAGTGAAAATTCTGTGTTGAGTGAACATTTGCAGTAAGAATCAATTTTTGGACTCTGAAAATGCATTTGAGAGCGTTTCTGGCCTTTTACTGGAAACTCTGTGTTGAGTGAATATCTGCACTAAGAATTACTTTTTTGGACTCTGAAAGTGCTTCTGAGAGCGTTTCTGGCCTCCCAGTGAAAAGTCTGTGTTGAGTGAATATCTGCACTAAGAATTACTTTTTTGGACTCTGAAAGTGCTTCTGAGAGCGTTTCTGGCCTCCCAGTGAAAAGTCTGTGTTGAGTGAATATCTGCACTAAGATTGCCTGTTTTGGACTTAGAAAGTGCTTCTGAGAGAGTTTCTGGCATTCTCCAGGAATCTCTGTGTTGAGTTAATATCTGCAGTAAGAATCAATTTTTTGGACTCTAAAAGTGCATTTGAGAGCATTTCTGGCTTTCCAGTGGAAACTCTCTGTTGAGTGAATATTTGCAGTAAGAATCAATTTTTTGGACCCTGAAAATGCATTTGAGAGAGTTTCTGGCCTTTTACTGGAAACTCTGTGTTGAGTGAATATCTGCACTAAGAATCACTTTTTTGGACTCTGAAAGTGCTTCTGAGAGCGTTTCTGTTCTTCCAGTGCAAAGTCTGGGTTGAGTGAATATTTGCAGTAAGAATCAAATTTTTGGACTCTGAAAATGCATTTGAGAGTGTTTCTGGCCCTTTACTGGAAACTCTGTGTTGAGTGAATATCTGCACTCACAATCACTTTTTGGACTCTGAAAGTGCATTTGAGAGCGTTTCTGGCCTCCCAGTGAAAATTCTGTGTTGAGTGAATATTTGCAGTAAGAATCAATTTTTTGGACTCTGAAAATGCATTTGAGAGCGTTTCTGGCCTTCCAGTGAAAATTCTGTGTTGAGTGAATATTTGCAGTTAGAATCAATTTTTTGGACTCTGAAAATGCATTTGAGAGTGTTTCTGGCCCTTTACTGGAAACTCTGTGTTGAGTGAATATCTGCACTCACAATCACTTTTTTGGACTCTGAAAGTGCATTTGAGAGCGTTTCTGTCCTTTTACTGGAAACTCTGTGTTGAGTGAATATCTGCACTAAGAATCACTTTTTTGGACTCTGAAAGTGCTTCTGAGAGCGTTTCTGTTCTTCCAGTGCAAAGTCTGGGTTGAGTGAATATTTGCAGTAAGAATCAAATTTTTGGACTCTGAAAATGCATTTGAGAGTGTTTCTGGCCCTTTACTGGAAACTCTGTGTAGAGTGAATATCTGCACTCACAATCACTTTTTGGACTCTGAAAGTGCATTTGAGAGCGTTTCTGGCCTTCCAGTGAAAATTCTGTGTTGAGTGAATATTTGCAGTAAGAATCAATTTTTTGGACTCTGAAAATGCATTTGAGAGCGTTTCTGGCCTTTTACTGGAAACTCTGTGTTGAGTGAATATCTGCACTAAGAATCACTTTTTTGGACTCTGAAAGTGCATTTGAGAGCGTTTCTGGCCTTCCAGTGAAAAGTCTGTGTTGAGTGAACATTTGCAGTAAGAATCAATTTTTTGGACTCTGAAAATGCATTTGAGAGCGTTTCTGGCCTTTTACTGGAAACTCTGTGTTGAGTGAATATCTGCACTAAGAATCACTTTTTTGGACTCTGAAAGTGCTTCTGAGAGCGTTTCTGGCCTTTCAGGGAAAAGTCTGTGTTGAGTGAATATTTGCAGTAAGAATGAATCTTTTGGACTCTGAAAATGCCTTTGAGAGCGTTTCTGGCCCTTTACTGGAAACTCTGTGTTGAGTGAATATCTGCACTAAAAATCACTTTTTTGCACTCTGAGAGTGCTTCTGAGAGCGTTTCTGGTCTTCTACTGGAAACTCTGTGTTGAGTGAATATTTGCAGTAAGAATGAATGTTTTGGACTCTGAAAATGCATTTGAGAGTGTTTCTGGCCTTCCAGTGGAAACTCTGTGTTGAGTGAATATTTGCACTAAGAATCACTTTTTTGTGCTCAGAGAGTGCTTCTGAGAGCGTTTCTGGCCTTTTACTGGAAACTCTGTGTTGAGTGAATATCTGCACTAACAATCACTTTTTTGGACTCCCAAAATGCATTTGAGAGCGTTTCTGGTCTTTTACTGTAAACTCTGTGTTGAGTGAATATCTGCACTAAGAATCACTTTTTTGGACTCTGAAAGTGCATTTGAGTGCGTTTCTGGCCTTCCAGTGAAAAGTCTGTGTTGAGTGAATATTTGCAGTAAGAATGAATGTTTTGGAATCCGAAAATGCATTTGAGAGCGTTTCTGGTCTTCCAGTGTAAACTCTGTGTTGAGTGAATATCTGCACTAACAATCACTTTTTTGGACTCTGAAAGTGCTTCTGAGAGCGTTTCTGGCCTTCCAGTGAAAAGTCTGTGTTGAGTGAATATTTGCAGTAAGAATCACTTTTTTGGACTCTAAAAGTGCCTTTGAGAGCATATCTGGCCTTCCAGTGAAAAGTCTGTGTTGAGTGAATATCTGTACTAACAATCATTTTTTTGGACTCTGAAAGTGCATTTGAGAGCATTTCTGGCCTTCCAGTGGAAACTCTGTTTGAGTGAATATCTGCACTAAGAATGACTGTTTTGGACTTAGAAAGTGCTTCTGAGAGAGTTTCTGGCATTCTCCAGGAATCTCTGTGTTGAGTTAATATCTGCAGTAAGAATCAATTTTTTGGACTCTAAAAGTGCATTTGAGAGCATTTCTGGCTTTCCAGTGGAAACTCTCTGTTGAGTGAATATTTGCAGTAAGAATCAATTTTTGGACCCTGAAAATGCATTTGAGAGAGTTTCTGGCCTTTTACTGGAAACTCTGTGTTGAGTGAATATCTGCACTAAGAATCACTTTTTTGGACTCTGAAAGTGCTTCTGAGAGCGTTTCTGGCCTTCCAGTGCAAAGTCTGTGTTGAGTGAATATTTGCAGTAAGAATCAAATTTTTGGACTCTGAAAATGCATTTGAGAGTGTTTCTGGCCCTTTACTGGAAAGTCTGTGTTGAGTGAATATTTGCAGTAAGAATCACTTTTTGGGACTCTGAAAATGCATTTGAGAGCGTTTCTGTCCTTTTACTGGAAACTCTGTGTTGAGTGAATATTTGCAGTAAGAATCAATTTTTGGACTCTGAAAATGCATTTGAGAGCGTTTCTGGCCTTTTACTGGAAACTCTGTGTTGAGTGAATATCTGCACTAAGAATCACTTTTTGGACTCTGAAAGTGCATTTGAGAGCGTTTCTGGCCTTCCAGTGAAAATTCTGTGTTGAGTGAATATTTGCAGTAAGAATCAATTTTTTGGACTCTGAAAATGCATTTGAGAGCGTTTCTGGCCCTTTACTGGAAACTCTGTGTTGAGTGAATATCTGCACTAAGAATCACTTTTTTGGACTCTGAAAGTGCATTTGAGAGCGTTTCTGGCCTTCCAGTGAAAATTCTGTGTTGAGTGAATATTTGCAGTAAGAATCAATTTTTGGACTCTGAAAATGCATTTGAGAGCGTTTCTGGCCTTTTACTGGAAACTCTGTGTTGAGTGAATATCTGCACTAAGAATCACTTTTTGGACTCTGAAAGAGCTTCTGAGAGCGTTTCTGTTCTTCCAGTGCAAAGTCTGTGTTGAGTGAATATTTGCAGTAAGAATCAAATTTTTGGACTCTGAAAATGCATTTGAGAGTGTTTCTGGCCCACTGGAAACTCTGTGTTGAGTGAATATTTGCAGTAAGAATCAATTTTTTGGACTCTGAAAATGCATTTGAGAGCATTTCTGGCCTTTTACTGGAAAATCTGTGTTGAGTGAATATCTGCACTAAGAATCACTTTTTTGGACTCTGAAAGTGCTTCTGAGAGCGTTTCTGTTCTTCCAGTGCAAAGTCTGTGTTGAGTGAATATTTGCAGTAAGAATCAAATTTTGGACTCTGAAAATGCATTTGAGAGTGTTTCTGGCCCTTTACTGGAAACTCTGTGTTGAGTGAATATCTGCACTCAGAATCATTTTTTTGGACTCTGAAAGTGCATTTGAGAGCGTTTCTGGCCTTCCAGTGAAAATTCTGTGTTGAGTGAATATTTGCAGTAAGAATCAATTTTTTGGACTCTGAAAATGCATTTGAGAGCGTTTCTGGCCTTTTACTGGAAACTCTGTGTTGAGTGAATATCTGCACTAAGAATCACTTTTTTGGACTCTGAAAGTGCATTTGAGAGCGTTTCTGGCCTTCCAGTGAAAATTCTGTGTTGAGTGAATATTTGCAGTAAGAATCAATTTTTGGACTCTGAAAATGCATTTGAGAGCGTTTCTGGCCTTTTACTGGAAACTCTGTGTTGAGTGAATATCTGCACTAAGAATTACTTTTTTGGACTCTGAAAGTGCTTCTGAGAGCGTTTCTGGCCTCCCAGTGAAAAGTCTGTGTTGAGTGAATATTTGCAGTAAGAATCAATTTTTTGGACTCTAAAAGTGCCTTTGAGAGCATTTCTGGCCTTCCAGTGAAAAGTCTGTGTTGAGTGAATATCTGTACTAACAATCACTTTTTTGGACTCTGAAAGTGCATTTGAGAGCATTTCTGGCCTTCCAGTGGAAACTCTGTGTTGAGTGAATATCTGCACTAAGAATGCCTGTTTTGGACTTAGAAAGTGCTTCTGAGAGAGTTTCTGGCATTCTCCAGGAATCTCTGTGTTGAGTTAATATCTGCAGTAAGAATCAATTTTTTGGACTCTAAAAGTGCATTTGAGAGCATTTCTGGCTTTCCAGTGGAAACTCTCTGTTGAGTGAATATTTGCAGTAAGAATCAATTTTTTGGACCCTGAAAATGCATTTGAGAGAGTTTCTGGCCTTTTACTGGAAACTCTGTGTTGAGTGAATATCTGCACTAAGAATCACTTTTTTGGACTCTGAAAGTGCTTCTGAGAGCGTTTCTGTTCTTCCAGTGAAAAGTCTGTGTTGAGTGAATATTTGCAGTAAGAATCAAATTTTTGGACTCTGAAAATGCATTTGAGAGTGTTTCTGGCCCTTTACTGGAAACTCTGTGTTGAGTGAATATCTGCACTCACAATCACTTTTTGGACTCTGAAAGTGCATTTGAGAGCGTTTCTGGCCTCCCAGTGAAAATTCTGTGTTGAGTGAATATTTGCAGTAAGAATCAATTTTTTGGACTCTGAAAATGCATTTGAGAGCGTTTCTGGCCTTCCAGTGAAAATTCTGTGTTGAGTGAATATTTGCAGTTAGAATCAATTTTTGGACTCTGAAAATGCATTTGAGAGTGTTTCTGGCCTTTTAGTGGAAACTCTGTGTTGAGTGAATATCTGCACTAAGAATCACTTTTTGGACTCTGAAAATGCATTTGAGAGCGTTTCTGTCCTTTTACTGGAAACTCTGTGTTGAGTGAATATCTGCACTAAGAATCACTTTTTTGGACTCTGAAAGTGCTTCTGAGAGCGTTTCTGTTCTTCCAGTGCAAAGTCTGTGTTGAGTGAATATTTGCAGTAAGAATCAAATTTTTGGACTCTGAAAATGCATTTGAGAGTGTTTCTGGCCCTTTACTGGAAACTCTGTGTTGAGTGAATATCTGCACTAAGAATCACTTTTTTGGACTCTGAAAGTGCATTTGAGAGCGTTTCTGGCCTTCCAGTGAAAATTCTGTGTTGAGTGAATATTTGCAGTAAGAATCAATTTTTTGGACTCTGAAAATGCATTTGAGAGCGTTTCTGGCCTTTTACTGGAAACTCTGTGTTGAGTGAATATCTGCACTATGAATCACTTTTTTGGACTCTGAAAGTGCATTTGAGAGCGTTTCTGGCCTTCCAGTGAAAATTCTGTGTTGAGTGAATATTTGCAGTAAGAATCAATTTTTTGGACTCTGAAAATGCATTTGAGAGCGTTTCTGGCCTTTTACTGGAAACTCTGTGTTGAGTGAATATCTGCACTAAGAATCACTTTTTTGGACTCTGAAAGTGCTTCTGAGAGCGTTTTCTGGCCTTTCAGGGAAAAGTCTGTGTTGAGTGAATATTTGCAGTAAGAATGAATCTTTTGGACTCTGAAAATGCCTTTGAGAGCGTTTCTGGCCCTTTACTGGAAACTCTGTGTTGAGTGAATATCTGCACTAAGAATCACTTTTTAGGACTCTGAAAGTGCATTTGAGAGCGTTTCTGGCCTTCTAGTGGAAACTCTGTGTTGAGTGAATATCTGCACTAAGAATCACTTTTTGGACTCTGAAAGTGCTTTTGAGAGCGTTTCTGGCCTTCCCAGTGAAAACTCTGTGTTGAGTGAATATCTGCAGTAAGAATCAAATTTTTGGACTCTGAAAGTGCATTTGAGAGCATTTCTGGCCTTCCAGTGGAAACTCTGTGTTGAGTGAATATTTGCACTAAGAATCAATTTTTGGACTCTGAAAATGCATTTGAGAGAGTTTCTGGCCTTTTACTGGAAACTCTGTGTTGAGTGAATATTTGCAGTAAGAATCACTTTTGGACTCTGAAAATGCATTTGAGAGCGTTTCTGGCCTTTTACTGGAAACTCTGTGTTGAGTGAATATCTGCACTAAGAATCACTTTTTGGACTCTGAAAGTGCATTTGAGAGCGTTTCTGGCCTTCCAGTGAAAAGTTCTGTGTTGAGTGAATATTTGCAGTAAGAATCAATTTTTTGGACTCTGAAAATGCATTTGAGAGCGTTTCTGGCCTTTTACTGGAAACTCTGTGTTGAGTGAATATCTGCACTAAGAATCACTTTTTTGGACTCTGAAAGTGCTTCTGAGAGCGTTTCTGGCCTTTCAGTGAAAAGTCTGTGTTGAGTGAATATTTGCAGTAAGAATGAATGTTTTGGACTCTGAAAATGCATTTGAGAGCGTTTCTGGCCTTTTACTGGAAACTCTGTGTTGAGTGAATATCTGCACTAAGAATCACTTTTTTGGACTCTGAAAGTGCTTCTGAGAGCGTTTCTGGCCTTTACAGTGAAACTCTGTGTTGAGTGAATATCTGCACTAAGAATCACTTTTTGGACTCTGAAAATGCATTTGAGAGTGTTTCTGGCCTTCCAGTGGAAACTCTGTGTTGAGTGAATATCTGCACTAAGAATCACTTTTTGGACTCTGAAAAGTGCATTTGAGAGCGTTTCTGGCCTTTCAGTGAAAAGTCTGTGTTGAGTGAATATTTGCAGTAAGAATCAATGTTTTGGACTCTGAAAATGCATTTGAGAGCGTTTCTGGCCTTCCAGTGGAAACTCTGTGTTGAGTGAATATCTGCACTAAGAATCACTTTTTGGACTCTGAAAGTGCATTTGAGAGCGTTTCTGGCCTTTTAGTGAAAAGTCTGTGTTGAGTGAATATCTGCAGTAAGAATCAATTTTTTGGACTCTGAAAATGCATTTGAGAGCGTTTCTGGCCTTCCAGTGAAAACTCTGTGTTGAGTGAATATCTGCACTAAGAATCACTTTTTTGGACTCTGAAAGTGCATTTGAGAGCGTTTCTGGCCTTCCAGTGAAAAGTCTGTGTTGAGTGAATATTTGCAGTAAGAATGAATGTTTTGGACTCTGAAAATGCATTTGAGAGCGTTTCTGGCCTTTTACTGGAAACTCTGTGTTGAGTGAATATCTGCACTAAGAATCACTTTTTTGGACTCTGAAAGTGCATTTGAGAGCGTTTCTGGCCTTCCAGTGAAAAGTCTGTGTTGAGTGAATATTTGCAGTAAGAATCAATTTTTTGGACTCTGAAAATGCATTTGAGAGCGTTTCTGGCCTTTTACTGGAAACTCTGTGTTGAGTGAATATCTGCACTAAGAATCACTTTTTTGGACTCTGAAAGTGCATTTGAGAGCGTTTCTGGCCTTCCAGTGAAAAGTCTGTGTTGAGTGAATATTTGCAGTAAGAATCAATTTTTGGACTCTGAAAATGCATTTGAGAGCGTTTCTGGCCTTTTACTGGAAACTCTGTGTTGAGTGAATATCTGCACTAAGAATCACTTTTTGGACTCTGAAAGTGCATTTGAGAGCGTTTCTGGCCTTTCAGTGAAAAGTCTGTGTTGAGTGAATATTTGCAGTAAGAATCAATGTTTTGGACTCTGAAAATGCATTTGAGAGCGTTTCTGGCCCTTTACTGGAAACTCTGTGTTGAGTGAATATCTGCACTAAGAATCACTTTTTGGACTCTGAAAGTGCTTCTGAGAGCGTTTCTGGCCTTTTACTGAAACTCTGTGTTGAGTGAATATCTGCAGTAAGAATCAATTTTTTGGACTCTGAAAATGCATTTGAGAGCGTTTCTGGCCTTCCAGTGGAAACTCTGTGTTGAGTGAATATCTGCACTAAGAATCACTTTTTGGACTCTGAAAGTGCTTCTGAGAGAGTTTCTGGCCTTCTCCAGGAAACTCTGTGTTGAGTGAATATCTGCAGTAAGAATCAATTTTTTGGACTCTGAAAATACATTTGAGAGCGTTTCTGGCCTTCCAGTGGAAACTCTGTGTTGAGTGAATATTTGCACTAAGAATCAATTTTTGGACTCTGAAAATGCATTTGAGAGAGTTTCTGGCCTTTTACTGGAAACTCTGTGTTGAGTGAATATCTGCACTAAGAATCACTTTTTTGGACTCTGAAAGTGCATTTGAGAGCGTTTCTGGCCTTCCAGTGAAAACTCTGTGTTGAGTGAATATCTGCACTAAGAATCACTGTTTTGGACTCTGAAAGTGCTTTTGAGAGCGTTTCTGGCCTTTTACCAGAAACTCTGTGTTGAGTGAATATCTGCACTAAGAATCACTTTTTGGACTCTGAAAGTGCTTCTGAGAGCGTTTCTGGCCTTCCAGTGAAAACTCTGTGTTGAGTGAATATTTGCAGTAAGAATCAATTTTTGGACTCTGAAAGTGCATTTGAGAGCGTTTCTGGCCTTTTACATGAAACTCTGTGTTGAGTGAATATCTGCACTAAGAATCACTTTTTTGGACTCTGAAAATGCTTTGAGAGCGTTTCTGTTCTTCCAGTGCAAAGTCTGTGTTGAGTGAATATTTGCAGTAAGAATCAATTTTTGGACTCTGAAAATGCATTTGAGAGCATTTCTGGCCTTCCAGTGGAAACTCTGTGTTGAGTGAATATCTGCACTAAGAATCACTTTTTTGGACTCTGAAAGTGCATTTGAGAGCGTTTCTGGCCTTTTACTGAAAACTCTGTGTTGAGTGAATATTTGCACTAAGAATCACTTTTTTGGACTCTGAAAGTGCATTTGAGAGCGTTTCTGGCCTTTTAGTGAAAAGTCTGTGTTGAGTGAATATCTGCACTAAGAATCAATTTTTGGACTCTGAAAATGCCTTTGAGAGCGTTTCTGGCCTTTTACTGGAAACTCTGTGTTGAGTGAATATCTGCACTAAGAATCACTTTTTGGACTCTGAAAGTGCTTCTGAGAGCGTTTCTGGCCTTTTCCTGGAAACTCTGTGTTGAGTGAATATCTGCACTAAGAATCACTTTTTGGACTCTGAAAATGCATTTGAGAGCGTTTCTGGCCTTCCAGTGGAAACTCTGTGTTGAGTGAATATCTGCACTAAGAATCACTTTTTGGACTCTGAAAGTGCATTTGAGAGCATTTCTGGCCTTCCAGTGGAAACTCTGTGTTGAGTGAATATTTGCAGTAAGAATCAATTTTTGGACTCTGAAAATGCATTTGAGAGAGTTTCTGGCCTTTTACTGGAAACTCTGTGTTGAGTGAATATCTGCACTAAGAATCACTTTTTGGACTCTGAAAGTGCTTCTGAGAGCGTTTCTGGCCTTTCAGTGAAAAGTCTGTGTTGAGTGAATATCTGCAGTAAGAATCAATGTTTTGGACTCTGAAAATGCCTTTGAGAGCGTTTCTGGCCTTCCAGTGAAAACTCTGTGTTGAGTGAATATCTGCACTAAGAATCACTTTTTGGACTCTGAAAGTGCATTTGAGTGCGTTTCTGGCCTTCCAGTGAAAAGTCTGTGTTGAGTGAATATTTGCAGTAAGAATGAATGTTTTGACTCTGAAAATGCATTTGAGAGCGTTTCTGGCCTTCCAGTGTAAACTCTGTGTTGAGTGAATATCTGCACTAAGAATCACTTTTTGGACTCTGAAAGTGCTTCTGAGAGCGTTTCTGGCCTTCCAGTGAAAAGTCTGTGTTGAGTGAATATTTGCAGTAAGAATCACTTTTTGGACTCTAAAAGTGCATTTGAGAGCATTTCTGGCCTTCCAGTGAAAAGTCTGTGTTGAGTGAATATCTGCACTAACAATCACTTTTTTGGACTCTGAAAGTGCATTTGAGAGCATTTCTGGCCTTCCAGTGGAAACTCTGTGTTGAGTGAATATCTGCACTAAGAATCACTGTTTTGGACTTGAAAGTGCTTCTGAGAGAGTTTCTGGCATTCTCCAGGAATCTCTGTGTTGAGTGAATATCTGCACTAAGAATCAATTTTTGGACTCTGAAAGTGCTTCTGAGAGCGTTTCTGGCCTTCAGTGAAAAGTCTGTGTTGAGGGAATATTTGCAGTAAGAATCAATTTTTGGACTCTGAAAGTGCATTTGAGAGCGTTTCTGGCCATTTACATGAAACTCTGTGTTGAGTGAATATCTGCACTAAGAATCACTTTTTGGACTCTGAAAGTGCTTCTGAGAGCGTTTCTGTTTTCCAGTGCAAAGTCTGTGTTGAGTGAATATTTGCAGTAAGAATCAATTTTTTGGACTCTGAAAATGCATTTGAGAGTGTTTCTGGCCCTTTACTGGAAACTCTGTGTTGAGTGAATATCTGCACTAAGAATCACTTTTTGGACTCTGAAAGTGCATTTGAGAGCATTTCTGTCCTTTTACTGGAAACTCTGTGTTGAGTGAATATTTGCAGTAAGAATCAATTTTTTGGACTCTGAAAATGCATTTGAGAGCGTTTCTGGCCTTTTACTGGAAACTCTGTGTTGAGTGAATATCTGCACTAAGAATCAATTTTTTGGACTCTGAAAATGCATTTGAGAGCGTTTCTGGCCCTTTACTGGAAACTCTGTGATGAGTGAATATCTGCACTAAGAATCACTTTTTTGGACTCTGAAAGTGCATTTGAGAGCGTTTCTGGCCTTCCAGTGAAAAGTCTGTGTTGAGTGAATATTTGCAGTAAGAATGAATATTTTGGACTCTGAAAATGCATTTGAGAGCGTTTCTGGCCTTTTACTGGAAACTCTGTGTTGAGTGAATATCTGCACTAAGAATCACTTTTTTGGACTCTGAAAGTGCATTTGAGAGCGTTTCTGGCCTTTCAGTGAAAAGTCTGTGTTGAGTGAATATTTGCAGTAAGAATGAATGTTTGGGACTCTGAAAATGCCTTTGAGAGCGTTTCTGGCCCTTTACTGGAAACTCTGTGTTGAGTGAATATCTGCACTAAGAATCACTTTTTTGTACTCAGAGAGTTCTTCTGAGAGCGTTTCTGGCCTTTTACTGGAAACTCTGTGTTGAGTGAATATCTGCACTAAGAATCACTTTTTTGGACTCTGAAAATGCATTTGAGAGTGTTTCTGGCCTTCCAGTGGAAACTCTGTGTTGAGTGAATATCTGCACTAAGAATCACTGTTTTGGACTTGAAAATGCATTTGAGAGAGTTTCTGGCCTTCTCCAGGAAACTCTGTGTTGAGTGAATATCTGCAGTAAGAATCAATTTTTTGGACTCTAAAAGTGCATTTGAGAGCGTTTCTGGCCTTCCAGTGGAAACTCTCTGTTGAGTGAATATTTGCAGTAAGAATCAATTTTTTGGACCCTGAAAATGCATTTGAGAGAGTTTCTGGCCTTTTACTGGAAACTCTGTGTTGAGTGAATATCTGCACTAAGAATCACTTTTTTGGACTCTGAAAGTGCATTTGAGAGCATTTCTGGCCTTCCAGTGGAAACTCTGTGTTGAGTGAATATCTGCACTAAGAATCACTGTTTTGGACTTAGAAAGTGCTTCTGAGTGAGTTTCTGGCATTCTCCAGGAATCTCTGTGTTGAGTGAATATCTGCACTGAGAATCAATTTTTTGGACTCTGAAAGTGCTTCTGAGAGCGTTTCTGGCCTTCCAGTGAAAAGTCTGTGTTGAGGGAATATTTGCAGTAAGAATCAATTTTTTGGACTCTGAAAGTGCATTTGAGAGCGATTCTGGCCCTTTACATGAAACTCTGTGTTGAGTGAATATCTGCACTAAGAATCACTTTTTTGGACTCTGAAAGTGCTTCTGAGAGCGTTTCTGTTCTTCCAGTGCAAAGTCTGTGTTGAGTGAATATTTGCAGTAAGAATCAAATTTTTGGACTCTGAAAATGCATTTGAGAGTGTTTCTGGCCCTTTACTGGAAACTCTGTGTTGAGTGAATATCTGCACTAACAATCACTTTTTTTGGACTCTGAAAGTGCATTTGAGAGCGTTTCTGTCCTTTTACTGGAAACTCTGTGTTGAGTGAATATTTGCACTAAGAATCACTTTTTTGGACTCTGAAAGTGCATTTTGAGAGCGTTTCTGTCCTTTTACTGGAAACTCTGTGTTGAGTGAATATCTGCACTAAGAATCAATTTTTTGGACTCTGAAAATGCCTTTGAGAGCGTTTCTGGCCCTTTACTGGAAACTCTGTGTTGAGTGAATATCTGCACTAAGAATCACTTTTTTGGACTCAGAAAGTGCTTCTGAGAGCGTTTCTGGCCTTTTACTGGAAACTATGTGTTGAGTGAATATCTGCACTAACAATCACTTTTTTGTAATCCGAAAATGCATTTGAGAGTGTTTCTGGCCTTCCAGTGGAAACTCTGTGTTGAGTGAATATCTGCACTAAGAATCACTGTTTTGGACTCTGAAAGTGCATTTGAGAGCATTTCTGGCCTTCCAGTGGAAACTCTCTGTTGAGTGAATATTTGCAGTAAGAATCAATTTTTGGACTCTGAAAATGCATTTGAGAGAGTTTCTGGCCTTTTACTGGAAACTCTGTGTTGAGTGAATATCTGCACTAAGAATCACTTTTTGGACTCTGAAAGTGCTTCTGAGAGCGTTTCTGGCCTTTCAGTGAAAAGTCTGTGTTGAGTGAATATTTGCAGTAAGAATGAATGTTTTGGACTCTGAAAATGCCTTTGAGAGCGTTTCTGGCCTTCCAGTGTAAACTCTGTGTTGAGTGAATATCTGCACTAAGAATCACTTTTTGGACTCTGAAAGTGCATTTGAGTGCGTTTCTGGCCTTCCAGTGAAAAGTCTGTGTTGAGTGAATATTTGCAGTAAGAATGAATATTTGGACTCCGAAAATGCATTTGAGAGCGTTTCTGGCCTTCCAGTGTAAACTCTGTGTTGAGTGAATATCTGCACTAAGAATCACTTTTGGACTGTGAAAGTGCTTCTGAGAGCGTTTCTGGCCTTCCAGTGAAAAGTCTGTGTTGAGTGAATATTTGCAGTAAGAATCACTTTTTGGACTCTAAAAGTGCCTTTGAGAGCATTTCTGGCCTTCCAGTGAAAAGTCTGTGTTGAGTGAATATCTGCACTAACAATCACTTTTTGGACTCTGAAAGTGCATTTGAGAGCATTTCTGGCCTTCCAGTGGAAACTCTGTGTTGAGTGAATATCTGCACTAAGAATCACTGTTTTGGACTTAGAAAGTGCTTCTGAGAGAGTTTCTGGCATTCTCCAGGAATCTCTGTGTTGAGTGAATATCTGCACTAAGAATCAATTTTTGGACTCTGAAAGTGCATTTGAGAGCATTTCTGGCCTTCCAGTGAAAAGTCTGTGTTGAGTGAATATTTGCAGTAAGAATCAATTTTTGGACTCTGAAAGTGCATTTGAGAGCGTTTCTGGCCATTTACATGAAACTCTGTGTTGAGTGAATATCTGCACTAAGAATCACTTTTTGGACTCTGAAAGTGCTTCTGAGAGCGTTTCTGTTTTCCAGTGCAAAGTCTGTGTTGAGTGAATATTTGCAGTATGAATCAATTTTTTGGACTCTGAAACTGCATTTCAGAGTGTTTCTGGCCCTTTACTGGAAACTCTGTGTTGAGTAAATATCTGCACTCACAATCACTTTTTTGGACTCTGAAAGTGCATTTGAGAGCATTTCTGTCCTTTTACTGGAAACTCTGTGTTGAGTGAATATTTGCAGTAAGAATCAATTTTTTGGATTCTGAAAATGCATTTGAGAGCGTTTCTGGCCTTTTACTGGAAACTCTGTGTTGAGTGAATATCTGCACTAAGAATCACTTTTTTGGAGTCAGAAAGTGCATTTGAGAGCGTTTCTGGCCTTCCAGTGAAAATTCTGTGTTGAGTGAATATTTGCAGTAAGAATCAATTTTTTGGACTCTGAAAATGCATTTGAGAGCATTTCTGGCCTTTTACTGGAAACTCTGTGTTGAATGAATATCTGCACTAAGAATCACTTTTTTGGAGTCTGAAAGTGCTTCTGAGAGCGTTTCTGGCCTTTCAGTGAAAAGTCTGTGTTGAGTGAATATTTGCAGTAAGAATGAATGTTTTGGACTCTGAAAATGCCTTTGAGAGCGTTTCTGGCCCTTTACTGGAAACTCTGTGATGAGTGAATATCTGCACTAACAATCACTTTTTTGTAATCCGAAAATGCATTTGAGAGTGTTTCTGGCCTTCCAGTGGAAACTCTGTGTTGAGTGAATATCTGCACTAAGAATCACTGTTTTGGACTCTAAAAGTGCATTTGAGAGCATTTCTGGCCTTCCAGTGGAAACTCTCTGTTGAGTGAATATTTGCAGTAAGAATCAATTTTTTGGACCCTGAAAATGCATTTGAGAGCGTTTCTGGCCTTTTACTGGAAACTCTGTGTTGAGTGAATATCTGCACTAAGAATCACTTTTTTGGACTCTGAAAGTGCTTCTGAGAGCGTTTCTGGCCTTTCAGTGAAAAGTCTGTGTTGAGTGAATATGTGCAGTAAGAATGAATGTTTTGGACTCTGAAAATGCCTTTGAGAGCGTTTCTGGCCTTCCAGTGTAAACTCTGTGTTGAGTGAATATCTGCACTAAGAATCACTTTTTGGACTCTGAAAGTGCATTTGAGTGCGTTTCTGGCCTTCCAGTGAAAAGTCTGTGTTGAGTGAATATTTGCAGTAAGAATGAATGTTTGGACTCTGAAATGCATTTGAGAGCGTTTCTGGCCTTCCAGTGTAAACTCTGTGTTGAGTGAATATCTGCACTAAGAATCACTTTTTTGGACTGTGAAAGTGCTTCTGAGAGCGTTTCTGGCCTTCCAGTGAAAAGTCTGTGTTGAGTGAATAATTGCAGTAAGAATCACTTTTTGGACTCTAAAAGTGCCTTTGAGAGCATTTCTGGCCTTCCAGTGAAAAGTCTGTGTTCAGTGAATATCTGCACTAACAATCACTTTTTTGGATCTGAAAGTGCATTTGAGAGCATTTCTGGCCTTCCAGTGGAAACTCTGTGTTGAGTGAATATCTGCACTAAGAATCACTGTTTTGGACTTAGAAAGTGCTTCTGAGAGAGTTTCTGGCATTCTCCAGGAATCTCTGTGTTGAGTGAATATCTGCACTAAGAATCAATTTTTTGGACTCTGAAAGTGCTTCTGAGAGCGTTTCTGGCCTTCCAGTGAAAAGTTGTGTTGAGGGAATATTTGCAGTAAGAATCAATTTTTTGGACTCTGAAAGTGCATTTGAGAGCGATTCTGGCCATTTACATGAAACTCTGTGTTGAGTGAATATCTGCACTAAGAATCACTTTTTTGTACTCTGAAAGTGCTTCTGAGAGCGTTTCTGTTTTCCAGTGCAAAGTCTGTGTTGAGTGAATATTTGCAGTAAGAATCAATTTTTTGGACTCTGAAACTGCATTTCAGAGTGTTTCTGGCCCTTTACTGGAAACTCTGTGTTGAGTAAATATCTGCACTCACAATCACTTTTTTGGACTCTGAAAGTGCATTTGAGAGCATTTCTGTCCTTTTACTGGAAACTCTGTGTTGAGTGAATATTTGCAGTAAGAATCAATTTTTGGACTCTGAAAATGCATTTGAGAGCGTTTCTGGCCTTTTACTGGAAACTCTGTGTTGAGTGAATATCTGCACTAAGAATCACTTTTTGGAGTCAGAAAGTGCATTTGAGAGCGTTTCTGGCCTTCCAGTGAAAATTCTGTGTTGAGTGAATATTTGCAGTAAGAATCAATTTTTGGACTCTGAAAATGCATTTGAGAGCATTTCTGGCCTTTTACTGGAAACTCTGTGTTGAATGAATATCTGCACTAAGAATCACTTTTTGGAGTCTGAAAGTGCTTCTGAGAGCGTTTCTGGCCTTTCAGTGAAAAGTCTGTGTTGAGTGAATATTTGCAGTAAGAATGAATGTTTTGGACTCTGAAAATGCCTTTGAGAGCGTTTCTGGCCTTTACTGTGAAACTCTGTGATGAGTGAATATCTGCACTAACAATCACTTTTTGTAATCTGAAAATGCATTTGAGAGTGTTTCTGGCCTTCCAGTGGAAACTCTGTGTTGAGTGAATATCTGCACTAAGAATCACTTTTTGGACTCTAAAAGTGCATTTGAGAGCATTTCTGGCCTTCCAGTGGAAACTCTGTGTTGAGTGAATATTTGCAGTAAGAATCAATTTTTGGACTCTGAAAATGCATTTGAGAGAGTTTCTGGCCTTTTACTGGAAACTCTGTGTTGAGTGAATATCTGCACTAAGAATCACTTTTTTGGACTCTGAAAGTGCTTCTGAGAGCGTTTCTGGCCTTTCAGTGAAAAGTCTGTGTTGAGTGAATATGTGCAGTAAGAATGAATGTTTTGGACTCTGAAAATGCCTTTGAGAGCGTTTCTGGCCTTCCAGTGTAAACTCTGTGTTGAGTGAATATCTGCACTAAGAATCACTTTTTTGGACTCTGAAAGTGCATTTGAGTGCGTTTCTGGCCTTCCAGTGAAAAGTCTGTGTTGAGTGAATATTTGCAGTAAGAATGAATGTTTTGGACTCCGAAAATGCATTTGAGAGCGTTTCTGGCCTTCCAGTGTAAACTCTGTGTTGAGTGAATATCTGCACTAAGAATCACTTTTTTGGACTCTGAAAGTGCTTCTGAGAGCGTTTCTGGCCTTCCAGTGAAAAGTCTGTGTTGAGTGAATATTTGCAGTAAGAATCACTTTTTTGGACTCTAAAAGTGCCTTTGAGAGCATTTCTGGCCTTCCAGTGAAAAGTCTGTGTTCAGTGAATATCTGCACTAACAATCACTTTTTTGGACTCTGAAAGTGCATTTGAGAGCATTTCTGGCCTTCCAGTGGAAACTCTGTGTTGAGTGAATATCTGCACTAAGAATCACTGTTTTGGACTTAGAAAGTGCTTCTGAGTGAGTTTCTGGCATTCTCCAGGAATCTCTGTGTTGAGTGAATATCTGCACTGAGAATCAATTTTTGGACTCTGAAAGTGCTTCTGAGAGCATTTCTGGCCGTCCAGTGAAAAGTCTGTGTTGAGGGAATATTTGCAGTAAGAATCAATTTTTTGGACTCTGAAAGTGCATTTGAGAGCGATTCTGGCCCTTTACATGAAACTCTGTGTTGAGTGAATATCTGCACTAAGAATCACTTTTTGGACTCTGAAAGTGCTTCTGAGAGCGTTTCTGTTCTTCCAGTGCAAAGTCTGTGTTGAGTGAATATTTGCAGTAAGAATCAAATTTTTGGACTCTGAAAATGCATTTCAGAGTGTTTCTGTCCCTTTACTGGAAACTCTGTGTTGAGTGAATATCTGCACTCACAATCACTTTTTTGGACTCTGAAAGTGCATTTGAGTGCGTTTCTGGCCTTCCAGTGAAAAGTCTGTGTTGAGTGAATATTTGCAGTAAGAATCAATGTTTTGGACTCTGAAAGTGCATTTGAGAGCGTTTTGCCCTTCCACTGGAAATTCTGTGTTGAGTGAATATCTGCACTAAGAATCAATTTTTGGACTCTGAAAGTGCATTTGAGAGCGTTTCTGTCCTTTTACTGGAAACTCTGTGTTGAGTGAATATCTGCACTAAGAATCACTTTTTGGACTCTGAAAGTGCTTCTGAGAGCGTTTCTGGCCTTTCAGTGAAAACTCTGTGTTGAGTGAATATCTGCAGTAAGAATCAATTTTTGGACTCTGAAAATGCATTTGAGAGCGTTTCTGGCCTTCCAGTGGAAACTCTGTGTTGAGTGAATATCTGCACTAAGAATCACTTTTTGGACTCTGAAAGTGCATTTGAGTGCGTTTCTGGCCTTCCAGTGAAAAGTCTGTGTTGAGTGAATATTTGCAGTAAGAATGAATGTTTGGACTCCAAAAATGCATTTGAGAGCGTTTCTGGCCTTTTAGTGTAAACTCTGTGTTGAGTGAATATTTGCACTAAGAATCACTTTTTGGACTCTGAAAGTGCATTTGAGAGCGTTTCTGTCCTTTTACTGGAAACTCTGTGTTGAGTGAATATCTGCACTAAGAATCAATTTTTGGACTCTGAAAATGCCTTTGAGAGCGTTTCTGGCCTTTTACTGGAAACTCTGTGATGAGTGAATATCTGCACTAAGAATCACTTTTTGGACTCTGAAAGTGCATTTGAGAGCGTTTCTGTCCTTTTACTGGAAACTCTGTGTTGAGTGAATATTTGCAGTAAGAATCACTTTTTGGACTCTGAAAATGCATTTGAGAGCGTTTCTGGCCTTTTACTGGAAACTCTGTGTTGAGTGAATATCTGCACTAAGAATCACTTTTTTGGACTCTGAAAGTGCATTTGAGAGCGTTTCTGTCCTTTTACTGGAAACTCTGTGTTGAGTGAATATCTGCACTAAGAATCAATTTTTTGGACTCTGAAAATGCCTTTGAGAGCGTTTCTGGCCTTTTACTGGAAACTCTGTGATGAGTGAATATCTGCACTAAGAATCACTTTTTGGACTCTGAAAGTGCATTTGAGAGCGTTTCTGTCCTTTTAGTGGAAACTCTGTGTTGAGTGAATATTTGCAGTAAGAATCAATTTTTGGACTCTGAAAATGCATTTGAGAGCATTTCTGGCCTTTTACTGGAAACTCTGTGTTGAGTGAATATCTGCACTAAGAATCACTTTTTGGACTCTGAAAGTGCTTCTGAGAGCGTTTCTGGCCTTTCAGTGAAAAGTCTGTGTTGAGTGAATATGTGCAGTAAGAATGAATGTTTTGGACTCTGAAAATGCTTTGAGAGCGTTTCTGGCACTTTACTGGAAACTCTGTGTTGAGTGAATATCTGCACTAAGAATCACTTTTTGGACTCTGAGAGTGCTTCTGAGCGCTTTCTGGCCTTTTACTGGAAACTATGTGTTGAGTGAATATCTGCACTAAGAATCACTTTTTGGACTCTGAAAATGCATTTGAGAGCGTTTCTGGCCTTCCAGTGGAAACTCTGTGTTGAGTGAATATCTGCACTAAGAATCACTTTTTTGGACTCTGAAAGTGCTTCTGAGAGCGTTTCTAGCCTTCCAGTGAAAAGTCTGTGTTGAGTGAATATCTGCACTAACAATCACTTTTTTGGACTCTGAAAGTGCATTTGAGAGTGTTTCTGGCTTTTTACTGGAAACTCTGTGTTGAGTGAATATTTTCAGTAAGAATCAATTTTTTGGACTCTGAAAATGCATTTGAGAGCGTTTCTGGCCTTTTACTGGAAAATCTGTGTTGAGTGAATATCTGCTCTGAATCACTTTTTTGGACTCTGAAAGTGCATTTGAGAGTGTGTCTGGCCTTTAACTGGAAACTTTGTGTTGAGTGAATATTTGCAGTAAGAATCAATGTTTTGGACTCTGAAAATGCATTTGAGAGCGTTTCTGGCCTTCTAGTTGAAACTCTGTGTTGAGTGAATATCTGCACTGAATCACTTTTTTGGACTCTGAAAGTGCATTTGAGAGCGTTTCTGGCCTTTTACTGGAAACTCTGTGTTGAGTGAATGTTTGCAGTAAGAATCAATTTTTTGGACTCTGAAAATGCATTTGAGAGCGTTTCTGGCCTTTTACTGGAAACTCTGTGTTGAGTGAATATCTGCACTAAGAATCATTGTGTTGGACTTAGAAAGTGCTTCTGAGTTTCTGGCATTCTCCAGGAAACTCTGTGTTGAGTTAATATCTGCAGTAAGATTCAATTTTTTGGACTCTAAAAGTGCATTTGAGAGCATGTCTGGCCTTCCAGTGGAAACTCTGTTGAGTGAATATTTGCAGTAAGAATCAATTTTTTGGACTCTGAAAATGCATTTGAGAGCGTTTCTGGCCTTTTACTGGAAACTCTGTGTTGAGTGAATATCTGCACTTAGAATCACTTTTTTGGACTCAGAAAGTGCATTTGAGAGCGTTTCTGGCCTTCCAGTGAAAAATCTGTGTTGAGTGAATATTTGCACTAAGAATCACTTTTTGGACTTAGAAAGTGCTTCTGAGAGAGTTTCTGGCCTTCCAGTTCTCTCAGGAAATCTCTGTTTTGAGTTAATATCTGCAGTAAGAATCAATTCTTGTTGACTCTAACAGTGCATTTGAGAGCATTTCTGGCCTTCCAGTGGAAACTCTCTGTTGAGTGAATATTTGCAGTAAGAATCAATTTTTGGTCTCTGAGAATGCCTTTGAGAGCGTTTCTGGCCTTTTACTGGAAAATCTGTGTTGAGCGAATATCTGCTTTAAGAATCACTTTTTGGACTCAGAAAGTGCATTTGAGAGCGTTTCTGGCCTTCCAGTGAAAATTCTGTGTTGAGTGAATATTAGCAGTAAGAATCAATTTTTTGGACTCTGAAAATGCATTTGAGAGCGTTTCTGGGTTTTACTGGAAAATCTGTGTTGAGTGAATATCTGCACTAACAATCACTTTTTTGGACTCTGAAAGTGCTTCTGAGAGCATTTCTGGCCTTCCAGTGAAAAGTCTGTGTTGAGTGAATATTTGCAGTAAGAATCACTTTTTTGGACTCTAAAAGTGCCTTTGAGAGCATTTCTGGCCTTCCAGTGAAAAGTCTGTGTTCAGTGAATATCTGTACTAACAATCACGTTTTTGGACTCTGAAAGTGCATTTGAGAGCATTTCTGGCCTTCCAGTGAAAAATCTGTGTTGAGTGAATATTTGCACTAAGAATCACTTTTTTGGACTCAGAAAGTGCTTCTGAGTGAGTTTCTGGCATTCTCCAGGAATCTCTGTGTTGAGTGAATATCTGCACTGAGAATCAATTTTTTGGACTCTGAAAGTGCTTTTGAGAGCGTTTCTGGCCGTCCAGTGAAAAGTCTGTGTTGAGGGAATATTTGCAGTAAGAATCAATTTTTTGGACTCTGAAAGTGCATTTGAGAGCGATTCTGGCCCTTTACATGAAACTCTGTGTTGAGTGAATATCTGCACTAAGAATCACTTTTTTGGACTCTGAAAGTGCTTCTGAGAGCGTTTCTGTTCTTCCAGTGCAAAGTCTGTGTTGAGTGAATATTTGCAGTAAGAATCAAATTTTTGGACTCTGAAAATGCATTTGAGAGCGTTTTTGCCCTTCCAGTGGAAATTTTGTGTTGAGTGAATATCTGCACTAAGAATCACTTTTTTGGACTCTGAAAGTGCATTTGAGTGCGTTTCTGGCCTTCCAGTGAAAAGTCTGTGTTGAGTGAATATTTGCAGTCAGAATGAATGTTTCGGACTCCGAAAATGCATTTGAGAGCGTTTTTGCCCTTCCACTGGAAATTCTGTGTTGAGTGAATATCTGCACTCACAATCACTTTTTTGGACTCTGAAAGTGCATTTGAGAGCGTTTCTGTCCTTTTACTGGAAACTCTGTGTTGAGTGAATATCTGCACTAAGAATCACTTTTTTGGACTCTGAAAGTGCTTCTGAGAGCGTTTCTGGCCTTTCAGTGAAAAGTCTGTGTTGAGTGAATATGTGCAGTAAGAATGAATGTTTTGGACTCTGAAAATGCCTTTGAGAGCGTTTCTGGCCTTCCAGTGTAAACTCTGTGTTGAGTGAATATCTGCACTAAGAATCACTTTTTTGGACTCTGAAAGTGCATTTGAGTGCGTTTCTGGCCTTCCAGTGAAAAGTCTGTGTTGAGTGAATATTTGCAGTAAGAATGAATGTTTCGGACTCCGAAAATGCATTTGAGAGCGTTTCTGGCCTTCCAGTGTAAACTTTGTGTTGAGTGAATATCTGCACTAAGAATCACTTTTTTGGACTCTGAAAGTGCATTTGAGAGCGTTTCTGTCCTTTTACTGGAAACTCTGTGTTGAGTGAATATCTGCACTAAGAATCAATTTTTTGGACTCTGAAAATGCCTTTGAGAGCGTTTCTGGCCCTTTACTGGAAACTCTGTGATGAGTGAATATCTGCACTAAGAATCACTTTTTTGGACTCTGAAAGTGCATTTGAGAGCGTTTCTGTCCTTTACTGGAAACTCTGTGTTGAGTGAATATTTGCAGTAAGAATCAATTTTTGGACTCTGAAAATGCATTTGAGAGCGTTTCTGGCCTTTTACTGGAAACTCTGTGTTGAGTGAATATCTGCACTAAGAATCACTTTTTTGGACTCTGAAAGTGCTTCTGAGAGCGTTTCTGTCCTTTTACTGGAAACTCTGTGTTGAGTGAATATCTGCACTAAGAATCAATTTTTTGGACTCTGAAAATGCCTTTGAGAGCGTTTCTGGCCTTTTACTGGAAACTCTGTGATGAGTGAATATCTGCACTAAGAATCACTTTTTGGACTCTGAAAGTGCATTTGAGAGCGTTTCTGTCCTTTTACTGGAAACTCTGTGTTGAGTGAATATTTGCAGTAAGAATCAATTTTTTGGACTCTGAAAATGCATTTGAGAGCGTTTCTGGCCTTTTACTGGAAACTCTGTGTTGAGTGAATATCTGCACTAAGAATCACTTTTTTGGACTCTGAAAGTGCTTCTGAGAGCGTTTCTGGCCTTTCAGTGAAAAGTCTGTGTTGAGTGAATATGTGCAGTAAGAATGAATGTTTTGGACTCTGAAAATGCCTTTGAGAGCGTTTCTGGCACTTTACTGGAAACTCTGTGTTGAGTGAATATCTGCACTAAGAATCACTTTTTTGTACTCAGAGAGTGCTTCTGAGCGCCTTTCTGGCCTTTTACTGGAAACTATGTGTTGAGTGAATATCTGCACTAACAATCACTTTTTTGGACTCTAAAAGTGCCTTTGAGAGCATTTCTGGCCTTCCAGTGAAAAGTCTGTGTTCAGTGAATATCTGTACTAACAATCACGTTTTTGGACTCTGAAAGTGCATTTGAGAGCATTTCTGGCCTTCCAGTGGAAACTCTGTGTTGAGTGAATATCTGCACTAAGAATCACTTTTTTGGACTCAGAAAGTGCATTTGAGAGCGTTTCTGGCCTTCCAGTGAAAAATCTGTGTTGAGTGAATATTTGCACTAAGAATCACTTTTTTGGACTCTGAAGGTGCTTCTGAGAGCGTTTCTGGCCTTCCAGTGAAAAATCTGTGTTGAGTGAATATTTGCACTAAGAATCACTTTTTTGGACTCAGAAAGTGCTTCTGAGAGCGTTTCTGGCCTTCCAGTGGAAACTCTCTGTTGAGTGAATATCTGTACTAACAATCACTTTTTTGGACTTAGAAAGTGCTTCTGAGAGAGTTTCTGGCATTCTCCAGGAAACTCTGTGTTGAGTTAATATCTGCAGTAAGAATCAATTTTTTGGACTCTAACAGTGCATTTGAGAGCATTTCTGGCCTTCCAGTGGAAACTCTCTGTTGAGTGAATATTTGCAGTAAGAATCAATTTTTTGGTCTCTGAGAATGCCTTTGAGAGCGTTTCTGGCCTTTTACTGGAAAATCTGTGTTGAGCGAATATCTGCTTTAAGAATCACTTTTTTAGACTCAGAAAGTGCATTTGAGAGCGTTTCTGGCCTTCCAGTGAAAATTCTGTGTTGAGTGAATATTAGCAGTAAGAATCAATTTTTTGGACTCTGAAAATGCATTTGAGAGCGTTTCTGGGTTTTACTGGAAAATCTGTGTTGAGTGAATATCTGCACTAACAATCACTTTTTTGGACTCTGAAAGTGCTTCTGAGAGCATTTCTGGCCTTCCAGTGAAAAGTCTGTGTTGAGTGAATATTTGCAGTAAGAATCACTTTTTTGGACTCTAAAAGTGCCTTTGAGAGCATTTCTGGCCTTCCAGTGAAAAGTCTGTGTTCAGTGAATATCTGTACTAACAATCACGTTTTTGGACTCTGAAAGTGCATTTGAGAGCATTTCTGGCCTTCCAGTGAAAAATCTGTGTTGAGTGAATATTTGCAGTAAGAATCACTTTTTTGGACTCAGAAAGTGCTTCTGAGTGAGTTTCTGGCATTCTCCAGGAATCTCTGTGTTGAGTGAATATCTGCACTGAGAATCAATTTTTTGGACTCTGAAAGTGCTTCTGAGAGCGTTTCTGGCCGTCCAGTGAAAAGTCTGTGTTGAGGGAATATTTGCAGTAAGAATCAATTTTTGGACTCTGAAAGTGCATTTGAGAGCGATTCTGGCCCTTTACATGAAACTCTGTGTTGAGTGAATATCTGCACTAAGAATCACTTTTTGGACTCTGAAAGTGCTTCTGAGAGCGTTTCTGTTCTTCCAGTGCAAAGTCTGTGTTGAGTGAATATTTGCAGTAAGAATCAAATTTTGGACTCTGAAAATGCATTTGAGAGCGTTTTTGCCCTTCCAGTGGAAATTCTGTGTTGAGTGAATATCTGCACTAAGAATCACTTTTTGGACTCTGAAAGTGCATTTGAGTGCGTTTCTGGCCTTCCAGTGAAAAGTCTGTGTTGAGTGAATATTTGCAGTAAGAATGAATGTTTGGACTCTGAAAATGCATTTGAGAGCGTTTTGCCCTTCCACTGGAAATTCTGTGTTGAGTGAATATCTGCACTCACAATCACTTTTGGACTCTGAAAGTGCATTTGAGAGCGTTTCTGTCCTTTTACTGGAAACTCTGTGTTGAGTGAATATCTGCACTAAGAATCACTTTTTGGACTCTGAAAGTGCTTCTGAGAGCGTTTCTGGCCTTTCAGTGAAAAGTCTGTGTTGAGTGAATATGTGCAGTAAGAATGAATGTTTTGGACTCTGAAAATGCCTTTGAGAGCGTTTCTGGCCTTCCAGTGTAAACTCTGTGTTGAGTGAATATCTGCACTAAGAATCACTTTTTGGACTCTGAAAGTGCATTTGAGTGCGTTTCTGGCCTTCCAGTGAAAAGTCTGTGTTGAGTGAATATTTGCAGTAAGAATGAATGTTTGGACTCCAAAATGCATTTGAGAGCGTTTCTGGCCTTCCAGTGTAAACTTTGTGTTGAGTGAATATTTGCACTAAGAATCACTTTTTGGACTCTGAAAGTGCATTTGAGAGCGTTTCTGTCCTTTTACTGGAAACTCTGTGTTGAGTGAATATCTGCACTAAGAATCAATTTTTTGGACTCTGAAAATGCCTTTGAGAGCGTTTCTGGCCCTTTACTGGAAACTCTGTGATGAGTGAATATCTGCACTAAGAATCACTTTTTGGACTCTGAAAGTGCATTTGAGAGCGTTTCTGTCCTTTTACTGGAAACTCTGTGTTGAGTGAATATTTGCAGTAAGAATCAATTTTTGGACTCTGAAAATGCATTTGAGAGCGTTTCTGGCCTTTTACTGGAAACTCTGTGTTGAGTGAATATCTGCACTAAGAATCACTTTTTTGGACTCTGAAAGTGCTTCTGAGAGCGTTTCTGTCCTTTTACTGGAAACTCTGTGTTGAGTGAATATCTGCACTAAGAATCAATTTTTGGACTCTGAAAATGCCTTTGAGAGCGTTTCTGGCCCTTTACTGGAAACTCTGTGATGAGTGAATATCTGCACTAAGAATCACTTTTTGGACTCTGAAAGTGCATTTGAGAGCGTTTCTGTCCTTTTACTGGAAACTCTGTGTTGAGTGAATATTTGCAGTAAGAATCAATTTTTTGGACTCTGAAAATGCATTTGAGAGCGTTTCTGGCCTTTTACTGGAAACTCTGTGTTGAGTGAATATCTGCACTAAGAATCACTTTTTTGGACTCTGAAAGTGCTTCTGAGAGCGTTTCTGGCCTTTCAGTGAAAAGTCTGTGTTGAGTGAATATGTGCAGTAAGAATGAATGTTTTGGACTCTGAAAATGCCTTTGAGAGCGTTTCTGGCACTTTACTGGAAACTCTGTGTTGAGTGAATATCTGCACTAAGAATCACTTTTTTGTACTCAGAGAGTGCTTCTGAGCGCCTTTCTGGCCTTTTACTGGAAACTATGTGTTGAGTGAATATCTGCACTAACAATCACTTTTTTGGACTCCGAAAATGCATTTGAGAGCGTTTCTGGCCTTCCAGTGTAAACTCTGTGTTGAGTGAATATCTGCAGTAAGAATCACTTTTTTGGACTCTGAAAGTGCATTTGAGTGCGTTTCTGGCCTTCCAGTGAAAAGTCTGTGTTGAGTGAATATTTGCAGTAAGAATGAATGTTTCGGACTCCGAAATTGCATTTGAGAGCGTTTCTGGCCTTCCAGTGTAAACTCTGTGTTGAGTGAATATCTGCACTAAGAATCACTTTTTTCGACTCTGAAAGTGCTTCTGAAAGCGTTTCTGGCCTTCCAGTGAAAAGTCTGTGTTGAGTGAATATTTGCAGTAAGAATCACTTTTTTGGACTCTAAAAGTGCCTTTGAGAGCATTTCTGGCCTTCAGTGAAAAGTCTGTGTTCAGTGAATATCTGTACTAACAATCACGTTTTTGGACTCTGAAAGTGCATTTGAGAGCATTTCTGGCCTTCCAGTGGAAACTCTGTGTTGAGTGAATATCTGCACTAAGAATCACTGTTTTGGACTTAGAAAGTGCTTCTGAGTGAGTTTCTGGCATTCTCCAGGAATCTCTGTGTTGAGTGAATATCTGCACTGAGAATCAATTTTTGGACTCTGAAAGTGCTTCTGAGAGCGTTTCTGGCCGTCAGTGAAAGTCTGTGTTGAGGGAATATTTGCAGTAAGAATCAATTTTTTGGACTCTGAAAGTGCATTTGAGAGCGATTCTGGCCCTTTACATGAAACTCTGTGTTGAGTGAATATTTGCAGTAAGAATCAATTTTTTGGACTCTGAAAATGCATTTGAGAGCGTTTCTGGCCTTTTACTGGAAACTCTGTGTTGAGTGAATATCTGCACTAAGAATCACTTTTTTGGACTCTGAAAGTGCTTCTGAGAGCGTTTCTAGCCTTCCAGTGAAAAGTCTGTGTTGAGTGAATATCTGCACTAACAATCACTTTTTTGGACTCTGAAAGTGCATTTGAGAGTGTTTCTGGCTTTTTACTGGAAACTCTGTGTTGAGTGAATATTTTCAGTAAGAATCAATTTTTTGGACTCTGAAAATGCATTTGAGAGCGTTTCTGGCCTTTTACTGGAAAATCTGTGTTGAGTGAATATCTGCACTGAATCACTTTTTTGGACTCTGAAAGTGCATTTGAGAGTGTGTCTGGCCTTTAACTGGAAACTTTGTGTTGAGTGAATATTTGCAGTAAGAATCAATGTTTTGGATTCTGAAAATGCATTTGAGAGCGTTTCTGGCCTTCTAGTTGAAACTCTGTGTTGAGTGAATATCTGCACTGAATCACTTTTTTGGACTCTGAAAGTGCATTTGAGAGCGTTTCTGGCCTTTTACTGGAAACTCTGTGTTGAGTGAATGTTTGCAGTAAGAATCAATTTTTTGGACTCTGAAAATGCATTTGAGAGCGTTTCTGGCCTTTTACTGGAAACTCTGTGTTGAGTGAATATCTGCACTAAGAATCATTGTGTTGGACTTAGAAAGTGCTTCTGAGTTTCTGGCATTCTCCAGGAAACTCTGTGTTGAGTTAATATCTGCAGTAAGATTCAATTTTTTGGACTCTAAAAGTGCATTTGAGAGCATGTCTGGCCTTCCAGTGGAAACTCTGTTGAGTGAATATTTGCAGTAAGAATCAATTTTTTGGACTCTGAAAATGCATTTGAGAGCGTTTCTGGCCTTTTACTGGAAACTCTGTGTTGAGTGAATATCTGCACTTAGAATCACTTTTTTGGACTCAGAAAGTGCATTTGAGAGCGTTTCTGGCCTTCCAGTGAAAAATCTGTGTTGAGTGAATATTTGCACTAAGAATCACTTTTTTGGACTCTGAAGGTGCTTCTGAGAGCGTTTCTGGCCTTCCAGTGAAAAATCTGTGTTGAGTGAATATTTGCACTAAGAATCACTTTTTTGGACTCAGAAAGTGCTTCTTGAGAGCGTTTCTGGCCTTCCAGTGGAAACTCTCTGTTGAGTGAATATCTGTACTAACAATCACTTTTTTGGACTTAGAAAGTGCTTCTGAGAGAGTTTCTGGCATTCTCCAGGAAACTCTGTGTTGAGTTAATATCTGCAGTTAGAATCAATTTTTTGGACTCTAACAGTGCATTTGAGAGCATTTCTGGCCTTCCAGTGGAAACTCTCTGTTGAGTGAATATTTGCAGTAAGAATCAATTTTTTGGTCTCTGAGAATGCCTTTGAGAGCGTTTCTGGCCTTTTACTGGAAACTCTGTGATGAGTGAATATCTGCACTAAGAATCACTTTTTTGGACTCTGAAAGTGCATTTGAGAGCGTTTCTGTCCTTTTACTGGAAACTCTGTGTTGAGTGAATATTTGCAGTAAGAATCAATTTTTGGACTCTGAAAATGCATTTGAGAGCGTTTCTGGCCTTTTTTTACTGAAACTCTGTGTTGAGTGAATATCTGCACTAAGAATCACTTTTTGGACTCTGAAAGTGCTTCTGAGAGCGTTTCTGGCCTTTCAGTGAAAAGTCTGTGTTGAGTGAATATGTGCAGTAAGAATGAATGTTTTGGACTCTGAAAATGCCTTTGAGAGCGTTTCTGGCACTTTTACTGGAAACTCTGTGTTGAGTGAATATCTGCACTAAGAATCACTTTTTGTACTCAGAGAGTGCTTCTGAGCGCCTTTCTGGCCTTTTACTGAAACTATGTGTTGAGTGAATATCTGCACTAACAATCACTTTTTTGGACTCCGAAAATGCATTTGAGAGCGTTTCTGGCCTTCCAGTGTAAACTCTGTGTTGAGTGAATATCTGCAGTAAGAATCACTTTTTTGGACTCTGAAAGTGCATTTGAGTGCGTTTCTGGCCTTCCAGTGAAAAGTCTGTGTTGAGTGAATATTTGCAGTAAGAATGAATGTTTCGGACTCAAATTGCATTTGAGAGCGTTTCTGGCCTTCCAGTGTAAACTCTGTGTTGAGTGAATATCTGCACTAAGAATCACTTTTTTTCGACTCTGAA